>PVJL010003225.1:0-130057 GCA_004026885.1 Lyroderma lyra
ACCACCTCACACCTGTGAGAATGGCTGTTATCAACAAGACAAGGAATAACACGTGCTGGAGAGGATGTGGAGAAAAAGGAACTCTGGTACACTGCTGGTGGGAGTACAAACTGGTACAACCACTGTGGAAGGCAGTGTGGAGGTTCCTCAGAAAATTGGGAATGGAGCTACCATTTGACCCAGCAATCCCCCTTCTGGGGATCTACCCAAAAGACTTGAAAACCTTTGTCCGCAAAGACTTATGTACCCCAATGTTCATTGCAGCGCTGTTCACAGTGGCCAAAACATGGAAACAAACAAAGTGTCCTGCGACAGATGACTGGATAAAGAAGCTGTGGTACATATACACAATGGAATATTACTCAGCTATAAGAAAAGATGAAATATTGCCATTTGCAACAAAATGGATGGACCTGGAGATCATTATGCTTAGTGAAATAAGCCAGACAGAAAAAACAAGGAACTGTATGACTTCACTCATACGCGGAATATAAAACTGAAAGCAACAAAGAGAAAAGAAATGAACAAACAAATAACCCATGGACACAATCAATAGTTCAATGTTTATTTGGGAACAAGTGGGTTAGGGAGGGGAGAAAGGGGAGGGGGTGGGAGATGAGGGGGGAAGCTAAATATAAGGTGATGGAAAGAGAACTCACACTGGGTGGTGAACTTATTATACAACAAGGTGACAATGCACTGTAGAATTTTATGCCTGAAACCTATGTAATCCTTGCTAACATGTCACCCCAATAAGTCTAGCAATAAAAATGAATTTAAAAAAAAAGAAAATTAGAAAGATACCTTGCTTTACTCAGGTTTCAAACTATTTAACTGCTGTAGCCAAAAATGATTAGAATGTAAGTTGCCCCATATATGTATTTCTAGGTTTACAAAAAGCGTATTGATGAAACAGATGTTTGTCCAAGTTCATCACTAGTAAATAAAGAGATTTTGCTAAAACTAAGGTGTTCTTCCATGCAGTGAAGTCGTATTTAGTATATGCAGAAGGACTTCCTTTCTACTCTTATTTTCGAGTAAGTAGTAAGGCCTTAAGAAAAAATGTAAATCCAAAAAGCTAGTTTGTACCACCTCTAGTCTCTCCCATTTACTGTCTTTTGATGGACTGAATGCTTATTATTCTTTCCCACTAAGAATCCAAAGGTTAACATAAGCTGTTGCCTATGCAATATTTTCCATTAGAACTTATTCATTTCAATAAAGACCTATTGAATATCTTAGGTTCCAAAAGAAGTAGTAGGTCCATGGGGAAAAAAAATCTGAACTAATAAAATCTATTGTCCAGTAAGAAATACATATATTATTATTAAGATACAATAGTAGTTGGTTAATTTGGTTTCTGTTTTAAATATTATATTTTATTAGTGTACATTTAAAAGCAAATCATTTCCCATCACTGTGATTGCTATTTTGTTTTTGTAGAAACAAATGGAATCAGATGTGATTCTTAAAATACTTATTTTTCTCTAAGGTAAAAGAAAATGACTTAAGTTTGGGAAGTCCTGCTTAGGCCATGTTCTGAAAAAATTAAATACATAAATAATATTTTTACCCCTTGCCTAAGGTCACAGAATTTTATTTGTTATAACAAAAGACTTTCCCAGCTTAAATCACCTTGAATAACTTTTTCTTTATCTTTTTCTGAACTATAAAGATGTTATAAATTTCATAAGATATATTTAAATGAACAACTTTCCAAATCTTAAGACTACTGTTTGTAATCAATGTTATTATTCAATGGACTAAAATAATTTAAAAATAAAAAATAAAAATATTTTCTTGCTCATAATACCTTTTGCTAGTTTATGAGTACACATACATAGTATATATGATCCATATAATATATAAAATATAAAATACAATATATGAAATAATATATAAGATATGATATACAATATATATGCATACATACATATATATGAAGTCAGACCATTATTAATAATTTGTGAACTCATCCTAGAAAAAGTGCTACATACCTCATTGCTGAGTATCACTATGGTCACCTTCAAAGTACTCCCCTTGGGAAGCTATGCACTGACACCAATGCCTGGTCCACCCTTCAAAGCATTTCTGGAACTCTTTTTCTGTAATGGCCATCAGAGCTGTCGTTTTATCCAAAAAGTGACTATTTTGAGTTTGCAAACTTGCCACCATGAGCTTATGTTGGCAGCACTATATAAGTAACTAAGCTGACCACAGTGATATTCAGCAATGAAATGTGGATCATTTTTTTCTGGGATGAGTTTGTAAAATTAATCATCCAGTGGTGCCAAAAATATATACACATTTTAAGAGACGTTATCTATGTATTACTTTTCGAAGTTGAATTGAATTACGGTAGCAATGTGTAGTATGAAGTCCGCGGAAAAGATGGTATTAATCAAATGAATGCTAGCTAGCATCACCATGTGACAGGCAGGACAGTAAAAAAGAAAATGGCGGGAGCACAGTTGTCATTCAAGGAGTGCAAGACCATTTTGAAGGTGGTATTTGAATTTCAAGAACATTCTCCCAACTTAACACCCTTTGACTTTTACATATGGGGTAACTTAAAGGATGTGGTATATCATAGAAAACTGACTACACTGGTGTTATTTCGGGAAGAAATTGAAATGACATACTCAGCAACACAAGTGGGCACTTCGGTCAACATTGCTCAAGCAGTTATTTCCAATAATCAGAAGTGTCTGGAAGCTGATGGTAACCAATTCGAGCTCCTCTTGTAATCGCAAAAGTCAAACCTGACTTGTATTCATCTTCTGCTGTTGGTATATATTGAGTATTATAATTTTAATACAGTTTTTTCCTTTCTTAAATTGTGTATATATATTTTTGGCACCCTCTGTGTGTGTGTGTGTGTGTGTGTGTGTGTGTGTGTGTGTGTGTATGTGTGAGAGAGAAGAGGGTGTGTGTGTGTGTGTGTGTGTGTGTGTGTGTAGTCCAGCATAAATAACATGCTTTTTTATGAGCTGGTAATCTATACCAAATTCATAAGCATGTAATTCTGTAACAACAAAATCATAACTACATTACTATAACTACTTTGAAAGAGAATTACTTCTGCTGGACCTGGTATATTTGTGTGTGTGTGTGTGTGTGTGTATACTCATGATATACATATATATACATTAGTATACACTCAGTATATGTGTGTGTGTATATGCTCATGATATATATGAGGGCTGTCCAGAAAAATTCCAGCCATTGTCAATATAGTGAGAACTGTTACATGGCTGGGTACATTCTGAACAGCCCTTATGTGTGTGTGTGAGTGTGTGTGTGTGTGTGTGTGTGTGTGTGTGTATCCCTCATATATTCATGTATTATCTCTTCAATTTTTTGGAAGAGTTTGAGAATGACAGATATTAAATCACACAAATTTTAAGCTTGCATTAAATTTTCACTCATTGATATGTGAGAGGTGATTTATGTGAATTATATACAGAGCAGTAGGAAGAGTATTCGAAATGAAGGTTAAACTTAGTTTTTAATTTAGAGTATATTTCTGGTCATCTGAATTAAAATAGAATAAAGCTCTAATGCTCCATTTGAAATTTAATTATTCTGATTAATTAGAGTTTACATAATTTAGGATGACTTATGATGTTTATTTGTAGAGTAAATTGTTTTACTTAAATTATTTGGCAAATTGGTTATAACTCTTTTATGTCAAAATTTACCCAATTAAAAATTTTTCCTATTGGATATTTATGAAGAAGCCCTTTTACTCTGTATTTATCAGGTTTTCCAAATTTAATTTGGTACAAAAATCATAGACAACATTTATACACCCTAGAATACAGATGATTCCCAGCATAAGTATATATGCATTTGTACTACTTTAATGCATATTTTTGTCTATTCTCCATAATGTAAAATTCAAAGTTTTATTCACTACCATATATCCAATGTCTAGAATAGAGTTTGCCATGAGTAAATATTCATAGTTTTTAAGAAAGAAATGGGTGGGGGAGAAAGAAAGGAAATGAGAAATACGATTTTGCTGTGCAAAAGCTTCTTAGTTTGATATAGCCCCATTCATTTATTTTTGGTTTTATGTCTCTTGGCTTTGAGCTCAAATTCATAAAATCCTCCCTGAACCCAAGGTCCATAAGTTTAGTACCTATGTTTTCTTTTCTGCAATTTATTGTTTAGATCTTTGATCCATTTGAGTCAAAATTTGACTTTATGAGAATAAATAAATATTAATCCAACATATCTCATATATTTTTATTTTCTATAAAATAAGAAAATATAGTTAATTTTATATGTGACATTCCCATCATTACACTGTTTCTAATTTTCTCACTATAGTCTAATTAAGAAATGTTGAGCGATGAGGTAATAATCCAAACAAACAATGCTATTAGTGTCTTCAGTAGATATTATCTCTTCTCATTCTTTGGATGGAGTAATACTGATGACACATAAGAGCCGCAGGTAATTTACTTCATGTTATTCCTAATATCTAGTCAAACTCCTTTACCAAAATGTTGCATTGATCGACTGAAATAAATTATGCCAACACACTTTTTCAACTGTACAATGCTATTTAAGAAAATAAAGTGAGTTAAAAAAATTAAATAAGCCCTAGTCTCACTTCCAGTAAACTCTTAGGGATTTGAAAAGAGCTAAGAGGACAAAAAGCTATGAGGTCTACATGATAAAGATGAAGAAAAAAAGATGCATAGATAATTTTACACAATTTGGATAATTTAGGGGCCTTTGAAAGGAGGTATGCTCAGGACCTAAATTATTCATCATAAATCTTTCTCCCAGACTTCCCAAAAAGGAATACATGAACTTAACAGCTTATGAAGGAAAAGAAAATCATCGGACAATTTGGGACTTAATGACACACAGCTGAACTGATACTAATTCCAGGGGACTCAGAAGGTCGTCGTTGTTCAAAAGTCAGAATGGGAGCCAAGAGTGGTCAGGAGATTCATTCAAGTTTTAGTGTGGCCCTGTGTCAAAATTGGCCCAGTGGATGCCAAACCCATCCTGTGATAGTTCTCCAGTTCCAGAGTGCATAATTATTACAGAATGAAAATATACAAAAGCTGGCAGAAATCACCATATTAGTTCACTGACTTGTGCAGTGAGTACTAATAGAGTTGAAAAAGCCAAATGAGAGCTACTAGAAGTGCCTCTACATAAGAAAATAATAAACCTAAAGCAATAGTATATTCTTTGAGGAATTGCAAAAATTAGTGCCTCCATCAAGAACTGGAAAGATGCAGGAATGGTAATTCTTGCCACATCACCATGAAACTTACCATGCAGTCAACCAAAAGTAATAGCATGCTCTTTAAGGGATTGCAAAAATAGTGTCACCAGCAAGGACTTGATGATTCCTACAACATACCTATGCAACTTGCCTATTAGGCCTGTTCAGAAGACAGACGGACCTTGGATAATGATAGTGGATTTTCACAAGTTTAACCAAGCACAGTTGCTATACCAGATGTGGTTTCATTACTTGGGCAAATTAATACATCCTCTAATATGTAATATGCAGTTATTGGTCTGATAAATTACTTTTTTCTATCTGTCAATAAGGACCACCAGAAACAGTTTCCTTTCAGCTGGCAGGACCAGTAATGCATCTTCACTCCCCTACCTTATGGGTATATTATCTCTCCAAACCTACATCATAATTTAGTTAGAAGCAATCTTGTTTGTGTTTTCCTTATCTTAATTATCACACTGACCCATTAAATTGATAATATTTTGCTGATTGGACCTAGACATAAAAAAAATAGCAACAATTTTAGATGTATTAGTAAGACATTAATGTGTCAAAGGATAGGAAATTAATCTGACTAAAATGCAGGAGCTTTCTATCTCAATGAAACGTGTAGGGGTCCAGTGGCGTGGGGCATGTCAAGATATCTCTCCTAAAGAGAAGGATAAGTTGTTGCATATGGCGCCTCATACAATCAAAAAGGAGGCTAGTAGGATTCTTTGCATTTTTGAGGTAATATATTCCACATTTGGGTATGTTATTCCAATTCATTCACTGAATAACCCAAAAAGCTACTTGTGTAGAATGGGTCCTAGAAGAGGAGAAAGCTCTGCAACAGGTCCATACTCATATGATCCCGCAGATCCAATGGTTCATAAATGGTCAGTGCCAGAAAGGAATGATGTTTGGAAATTTTGGCAGGCATCTATAATTGAATCACAGCACAAGTTCAGAATTTTGGAGCAAAACAATACCATTCTCTGTAGATAACTACTTTCTTTTGAGAAACAGCTTTTGGGCTGCTATTGAGCTCTGCTGAAAACTGAACATTTAACCATAGGTCACCACGTTACTATGCTATCATAGCCTGGGTGTTATATGACCCACTACATCATACAAGTAGACATGCACTGCAGCATTCCATCATCAAATGTTAGTGGTATTTTCCCCAACCTTCACCTGTGAAATCATAGGGAGTTTACTATGAACAGTTGACAGAGGAAAATAAAACTTGAGCCTGGTTTACAGATGGTTCTGTGTGATATGCTGGCACCACCTGAAAAACAGCACTATGGTCCATTTCTGGGACATACCTGAAGGTTGGTGGTGAATAGAAATTTTCCCAGTAGAAAGAACTTCGAGCAGTGTACCTCACTGTTTATTTTTCTTGGAGCGGGAAATGGTGAGATGTGTGATTATATGCCAATATATGGACTGTGGAAAATTTACAGAAATCCTTACCCACCATCACAGTAATCCATAGGGCACTGCTTTTGATCAAGGAATACATTCACAGCAAACAATGGGGAAATGGAACCCCATGCTCATGGGCTTTACTAGTCTTACCGTGTTCTCCATCATCTTGAAGCAGCTGGCTTGGTATAGTCGAATGACCTTTTAAAGACTCAAATATAGTGCCAGCAAGATGGCAATACCTTGCATTACTGAGACAAGATCTCCAGAGGGTTGTTTATGCTCTGAATCAGTGTCTAATACATATTATTTCTCTCATAGCAAGGCACCACAGGTCTAAGAACCAAGGGGTAAAAATGACAAAAGTACCACTTCCTATTATCTCTAGTTATTCACTAGCAAAACATTTTCTTTCTGTCCTATGACTTTAGGTTTCACTGGCCTACAGCTCTTAATTCTAAAGAAAAGAAGGCTTCCATCAGAAGGCACAATAATTATTCCATTGAACTGGAAGTTAAGAGTGTCACTCAGCTATGTAGATCATTCATCATGACTCTGAATCAACAGTCAAAGAAGGGAGTTACTGTACTGCCTGGGGTAATGGATCTTGACTATCAATGAGAAATTAAACTACAACTTCACAATGGAAGTAAAGAAGAGTGTGTCTGGAATAAAGATATTCCTGAGGGCATTATTTAGTATTGCCTTTTCGTTAAAGTCAATGAAAAACTATAACAATCATATCCAGCATGACTAGCTAGTTATGGCCCACACAGTTCATGAATCAAGGTTTGGGTAACCCTACCACATAAAGAACTATACACAACTGATGTTCTTGATGAAAGTAAAGGAAATACAGAATGGGTAGTGGAACAAAGTAGTTATAAATACCAGTTATGACCTCATGACCAGTTATAGAAACAAAGAATGTAATCGTTATCATCATGAATATTTTCTTCTTATTTTGTTATATGGGTGTGTTTATATGCATGTATATATGACGGCTGTCTGGAAAAAATATAGCTATATATGCCTCTATTTTTCAAATTATATGACTGGATACTTTCTGGGCAGCCCTCAGTATTTAAGTTATGGGACATCAAAGAGAAGACCAAAGTTTAATAAAAAACTTTTCAATTTCTTTTGTGGACGGGATTTGTACGATTTTGGTTATATATAGGATAGTTGTATCATATTGGGTGAAAAGTTGTACTTGTTTTATTGTGTTATTGTCTTTATTTGGAGATCAAGTATAGTTTAAAGAGATGTGTAAGAGGGAAGATAAAAAAAAAACACCTGAAATTTATTTATATAAAATTATGTGCTTACTCTTATAGATTTAAACTACAGTCACCTTCAAACTACTCCCTGTTTGATGCAATACACCTATCAAGATGCTTTTTCCAATGCTCAAAACAGTTTTTGAGCTCATAAATTTTGATGCCTTTTTCTGCTTCTGCCAGTCTTTGTTTCACCTTTTCCACATCTGTAAACATTTTCCTTTGAGGACTTGGAAACAAAAAAAATGTTGCTCGGCACTAAATCAGGTGAATAGGGAGGGTGGGGCACAGAGGTCATATCATTTTTGAGTCAAAAACTGCTGAACACTCAGCGTTGTGTGGGCAGGTGCATTGTCATGTCACACGTTGTTTGTGTAAGTCACCCATCATGAAATGGGCAAATGTGTTGAGTCTCCAAAAAGAAATTCCCTGAAGCCAAATGCAGCCTCTCACAACAATGCCAGCTGGTACACTGATGCAGATGGGTTCCTAAAACACGTACCTAGTGGGGGAAGCCTATACTAGAAGGGATTCCCACTCCAGTAGATAATTTTGATATTTTTGGGATCCTCCCTCATATGAGTGCCAACTTGAAAAAGAGAAAATTTGAGACTGTTACTTTTATGTGTCAGCTTGTGTGGGCCACAAGATACTCAAATAATTTGTCAAACACTAATCTGGGTGTTTTGGTGAAGGTGTTTTTGGATAAGATTAACTTTTAAATTGGTAGAATTTGAGAAAAGCAGATTTCCCTTTCTCCATAATGTGAGCAGGCCTCATCTAATCAGGTGAAGATGTGAATAGAACAAAGATCACTTCCTATCCCCTGTACCCCAATCCCCAGCAAGAGAAAATTCTACAGCAGAATGATTTCAACTTCATCTGCAACACTGGCTCTTCCTAATTCTACAGCAAATGGCTTTCAGAGAAAAGACAAAAATGCGATAAAAATATAATTTTTTCCTATTTCTCAGGTCAAAATTTTGAATGTCCTTTTAGCTGAGTACTTACTTCACAGTGAGAAAGTAATGACAGCTTGGCCCTTCCCTTAGATGGCAGAGACTAAAGGGGAAAGGCCCAAAGAGAAGTAATCCACATAAGAAATAAGACAACAAATTGATTGAGTCCGTTATTACCCAGAATGGGAATCTAGACATAAGAATGCAAATTGTGTTCTTGAGACAAGGAGGTAACTCTTGCCTTGCTTTCAATTTGACTGGTATACTAACTAGGAACAAAGAATTGGTTAACTTGTTTTGTTTATCTCTGCCTAGCACTTTTCTTTCCCCTGGAAAGTTGTCCTGCCCTATGCCATGTGGTTCTTCCTGGTAGCACTGCCAATCAAATGGCTTCATCTGCTTCCTGACAATAGGTGTTGCTATTAGACAAAAAAAGGGGCCATTTCGAGTCCCCCCAGTATATTTATTAATTATTTACCAGATCACAAATGCAAGGGAAAGAGCTTCAGCTGCCAGTGGTCATCTTCTCTTCTCTATGGAGATGAAGCCATCATGAAAAGAGATGTCAGTAAACAAGAACAAATGGCAAGATTAAACAGAATGAAGATACTAGGGGCCAGGAAGAACCTTCACAGCATTGCTTGGGACACCATTTAAGCTGGTTTTAAAGTCATTCACTTATTCTGCTTTCAACAAATAAAATATATCACATAGTATATAGCAACATGTAATGCACAGCCAGGGATTTTTCCTAGTGCTGCTGGTATAGTAGGGAAAACACAGGGAAAATCCTTATCTGTTAGGCTCACATTCTAACAGGGGGAAGAAAATGAAAGCTTGAGTTTCTGAGTTGAATGATATACAAAATGAAAAAAACTTAGGAATACTATATCTTCATGCTATATTTCAACTAATGGATTAAATGGGCAAGGGGTCAGGGAGGTAGAGGGTCAGTTAGGAACTCCCTAAATATTCTATCCAGGTTTATAGTTGTCCTATGAGGTGATGTTCATGTCATGGGCAAGTAAATTTAATTTGAGCCATCAGATATATCCCAGAAAAAAAAAAGGAGATTTTTGTATAAGTCAATTGTTGGTTCAAATGTTCTAATTTATCAGGGTCAAATTTTCTTATTTATTTATTTGTTTGTTTGTTTGTTTGTTTGTTTTTGCTTTTTGGTATGTGGGTAGCTCCCTGATCGGGAATCGAACCCAGGCTGCAGCACCAACAGCGCCAGCGCTGAAGCCTTAAGCCACTACACCATCAGGAAATTCCCAGGGTCAAAATTTCTATTCAGAATATCTCATCTTCATTTGGATGATTATGTGCATATGTCATGTAGCTTAGATAATAATTATCTTAGCCTCTCAGTCCTTCAGTACAGTTTCTTTACCTGTGTGTAAATAAACAACAATAGTAAAGGAAATCATTTCATGATGAATTCCAGGTGAGGCCATTTATAAAAAGATTAGTTTTTATAATATAATTTACCATTGCTTCACTTATTCATGTCATAAAATAGAAATTTCATATATGAGATTTTCATAAAAAATAATCAATTATGTGTTGTCAGGTAATACTGACCTCAGACATAATAAAAATAGTAATAATAATAATAATAATAATAAGTAATCTGATAAATTCTTGTCAGTTACCTAATGTAAAAGGGATTTTTAAAAAATCAAAATTTATTACTGCTAAAAGAACATTTTAAATGGAATTGAACCTCTAAACTGTTGGTAGCATTTAATAAAAATTAATTAATATTTTGTCATGAGTTGAGTTAGTATTAAAAGGAGCACAAGTTTTTTTTTTTTCTAAATGAATGAAAACTTTATTCTTTCTAAATAAGAACAAAAGACTTGGAGGTCTTTTATCTCTAATGATGTTTCCAGATGTATTAGAAAAACACAGGTAAAAAAACCTCATTATTGCTATAGCTATAAATGACATTTTGTATGCCTTATTTCTTTCTTTATTTTTAATAGGGGAAAACACCTTTGTTCTTTTGTTTTTAGAAACTTACTACTGGAGACAAAGACTGAGAATTGAATACACTGACTTTGCTGGCAATTTATTTGGATTAGAAATGTCTTTGATGTTGAGAAGATTTTGTGTTTAATCATCAGGCTCATGCTGGGACAAGATCTAGTCTAGGTAAGGTTATGGAAAAGGTCAAGGACACCTTCAGCACTCATTGTCAGGCCCTGCCTGGTTTCCAAGGCTCACAGGCTCCTCCCTGCAACTCAGCACAATTTAAGTTTGGGATCAGAGGTCAGAATTGTTTAAGGACTCAGTTGAATAAACAGGTATTTAGTATCAAGATTTTCTTATTTAGTGTAAGTAATTCTCCAATATTCCCTGATATTCTGGTCTGCCAGGCTTATGAGGTGACCTCTAGTATTTGAAGCTAGATTTATTTTCCAATGACTTTCCCATCCCAGCTGCAACGTCTGCTTTTAGTTTTTAAAACTTGCCCTGTCCTCCTGCAGCCAACTTCATGCCTACCTCACAAGATCTAACGTCTCTCTGCCCTGTTTCCCCAGGGTCCAAGTGATCTATATCCACTAGTCTACATTCATGGGTCATGTTCTGCAATCTAGATTTTGCCTTTACACTTCATAGCACAAACCCAATTCAACCTCATTAAAAAGGTGGCTAAATTACTATGTTTATTGATAATAGCTCAGTTTGCTTAAAATGTTAATGTAGCATTCATATGTTAAAGAGATTGAATTAGAAAAGCTTATATCTATTCTTTAATTTAAAGTGGATAATTAAAAAAATATTTTATTCTCAATTTTATGGACCATCTTTTTAGTTGAATTGCATTTAAAATAGAAATTCAACTTTATCTATTCTATGAGGGAACGTGTTTTTGGAAAGATACAAATTTTGGCACCCCTCCCATCCACTCACATAAAACTCAATCCTTAAATATTTTATTGAAAAGAAAGAGAGTAGTTTAAGTTTCTTTTAAAAAAATAACTTTTAAAAGAATGCCAGTCTTTGCTTTAATTAAGAAAGTCATCAATTTATAATGAAACATTAATATTAACTTGACAAAATGTAAGTGAAAAAGCCTTAGAATGTGGACTACTTTAACTCGCTCTCTACAGATAAACTCCATGTTAGAGAGGATTCACTCCTTTTTTCTCATCAAGCATTCCTTCTTTCTTTCTTGTGTTTTGAAAAAAACCTTCTGGAATGCTGACTTTGAAATTTTCTTGGTCTCTCATCTTTTTATTTTTCCATAGGATTGTTTGGAGAATTTAAGATTATACTTGCAAAAGTGTTTCATAAACTCTAACATCACATATATAGAGACGTTATTTTGAATTAAATTTATTGGAATGACATTGCTTAGTAAAATTTTATAGGTTTCAAGTGCACAATTCTATAATACTCATCTATATATATTGTATTGTGTGTTCATCACCCAGGGTCAATTCTCCTTCCATCACTATATATTTACCCTCTTCTCCCTCAACCCTTGCCTTCTGGTCACCATTAAACTGTTGTCTGTGTCTATGATTTTTTGCTCAGGTAACAGTCCCAGACCTAAGGACAGTTTCTTTTATATTCCACATTTGAGTAAAATCATATGGCTCTCAACTGTTTTGGTCTTACTGTTTAGCATGATAATCTCAAAATCCATCTATGTTGTCACAAATGGCAGTATTTCATATGTTCTCCTGGCTGAGTAATATTCTACTGTATGTATGTACAATACCTTTTTGATCCAATCATCTGTAGAAGGACATTCTGGTTGTTTCCATGTCTTGACCACCATGAATAATGCTGCAATGGACATAGAAAAAAATGTTCCTATGTTTCTATAAATTTTTCTATGTTCCTAAATATGTTTCTATAAAGACACATGTATATCTTTATATCTTTCCAGATAGATACTTTTAGATGTTTTGGGTAAATACCCAGAAGAAAAATTGGAGTGTTGTATAATCATTCTGTTAATTTTTTGAGGTACCGCCATGCTCTTTTCCAATACTGGCTGTGCCAATTTACATTCCCACCAGCAATATATGAGGGTTTCTTTTTCTTCAGAGCCTCTTCAAAACTTACTGTCTTTTTTATAATAGCCATTCTTAACAGGTTTGAGGTGGTATCTCATTATGGTTTTGATTTGTATTTTCTTAATAGTCATGCTGACCAGACATACTATTTGAAACAGGACAGAAAACAATGGTACTATCTTGTTTCAAACAGTAACACATGGTCAGTCAAGTCTCACTGGGCTAAATTCAAGGTGTCAGTAGACTGACCATATGAACTGTTCGAAACAGAACAGTGCTGTTGATTTCTGTCCCTTTTAAAATAGTACATCTGATCACCCTACTAACAGCCAGTGAAGTTGTGAATCTTTTCATATATGTGTTGGCTGTTTGTATCTCATCTCTTAATTGGTCCACAGCCTGTCCAAACTTCAGGACCTTTTACTCTCTGTGGTAATTTATATCTGCTTCTTTCTTTTTGTTTAATTTTATTTGTCAAATGAGAAAAAAAATGGTATCATTTCTGGTTCAAATATAGTTTCTGGCTTTGTGTTTCACAGATACAAATTCCTAAATAAATGTTGTTTTCTATCTTCTTACCATGCATAGACATTATTTTAATCACCCCTTGACTCTGTTACTGTACACCTGTTTTATTTTCATTTCCTTTCACTTATTCCTTCAAATTTTTATTTTATATATTTACCACCACTCCCATCCCATTGTCAATATGCTTCCTTCTCTTTTTCCTTCCATCTATCTCAGAAAGAGAGCTTAACATTTGTCTGCAGTGAATTTTCTAAGCCAGTACTAAGGACAGGGCCAGTAATGCTACCAAGGGTGATAAGCAACCTACTTGACCTCTGTGGTTAAATGGGAGAAGGTATAGGTGTGAACTTTTTAAATTCATTTTATAAATAGACATTTGTTCTACACTTAGAGAAAGCTAAGATGGTTACTTCTGTAATAATACACTGCAGCATTTATCAAGCCTAAAGGACTGAGAAAAAGACCCATATTTGAGGAAATGCAATCTAGAAGATTAATGGAAGTGTTCATAGAAATCTCTTGACTGGCTTTCCAGGCCAGTGAAAGGACATCTTCCACTGCAGAGAGAATTGAGGAAGCACAGAAGCTCACAGGTGTCTGCTGCTGTATTGAGACTGTCAAGGGGCATGAACTGGACATTGAAAAAGAACATTTTTAAAGAATTGAAATTACATGAAAATCAGACTATCGAGAAGAAAATTGAACTGAATTTAACAGCAGAAAATGACAATGTGCTTTGGAACTGTTGCATCTAACACTTTGAAAGGTTTGATGCTTGTATTTCCCTAAGGGCAAGGGTAAGATTGGGCTCAGAAAGCCACGGGGGAGACTTCCATTCCTCTCTGCCTCAGGTGCCAAGTGCTTCAGGTAGTGCCTCTTCCCTGTGTGCAATGGAGGATTCACTATATTACTAGGTCTTTCCTGAGGATGCTGTTGATTTGATGCTGTTGATCCTGCTTCAAAATACTCTCTGGATTGGCCTTACAGTTTCTGTCATTTTCATGTCCCTCCCAGTCTCTACTGTGCAAATCACAAATGGTTGAGCTGGAGAATAATAGGGCGACTGCCTAAAAAAAGACTTGTGTTAAAATTAAAATGAATGTTTTTATGTGTTCTTTATGTGTTTTTTTACCCATCGATTTATTAAGTTATAGAAAACTGTAGTTTTCAGTTTTTGTGTAATAGTAACATTTTCTTTCTTTGAAACTTTATGTGGAAATCTAAAGATGGTTTCAAAATTTTTTTAGAATATTGGGGATGCAGAATCACCACTGCATTTTCACTTGCATTTTCCCTCTTCCCTAAAATGACTTTTATGTGACATTCATTCAATTTTTTGGGTCTGTGTATGAGATATGAGGTTGTACAATTAATTTAGCAAACTCATCCTAGAGAAAGTGCTACATACCTCATTGCCAAATATCACTATGGTCACCTTTGAAGTACTCACCATAGGGAGCTATGCACTGACACCAGTGCCTAGTCCATCCCTCAAAGCAATTTTGGAACTCTTTTTCTGAAATGGCCATCAGAGCAGTCACCGTATCCAAAATCTGACAAGTTTGTGAACTTGGCACCATCTGTACAAACAGCTCCTTAAGGTGTCATAACCTTGGTTATATATATATATATATATATATATATATATATATATATATATGAACATATATATATATGAACATATATACACACATACACACACATGCATAGATAGATAGATAGATAGATATAGGTATATGAGGTATGTCTGGAAAGTATCCAGCTATGCTGCAGGTCATTCAGAATTTGGATCACTTTAAACAGATTCTAGACCATCTTTGAAACATTTGTGTTTGTGCAGCAGTCATTGCATCATCTTCAAAAGCCTTATGATTCATCTGAATAGTTTCCATGGAGGAACATTCAAGTTTAACGCAAAATTTGATGCAGATTCATCACTCTATTCGCTCAGTCATTTTAAATATGATGGCTACCCCGTATACATTTTCACTCAATGGCATCCAGTGCCCCCACTGACTGGTACCTTGAAGTCATCATTGTTCACACATGCACATTCCAGTCCACTCTCCTTGGCTGTCAGGTTACATCAATGTCACACAAAGCCTTCTTGTTATATTGACAATGGTTGTGTTTTTTTCCCCAGACATAACTTGTATTTATAGATATATCATACAAAAGACTGAGGGATATTTGTTACTTCCAACTTAAATTCTTGGCTATTATTTGGTACATTATTTCTAAAATACTATCATAAGGACTTGAGTAAAGAGTGAATGCACAATATGGGACAATTACCTGATCTTAACAGGACACTGGATTTGATTAGAGGCTAAGAAACATGAAAGGACAAAAATTTGCAAAAAAATAAAATTGCTAAAGTCTCTAAAAATTCTGTTCAAGTTTGATCTCTTGTGCATGTAAGAATAGAATGATAGTCAAATGTGTGTGATTCATTGAGAGAGCACTCAAGATCTTTGGTGTTAGCAAACATGAGCCATAATGAGTCAAATATCTTTCATTTTGTTCTTCTGTGAACTTTCTCTCCTCTGCCTTTCTGGCAAAACAAAAACAGTCAAAAGATCAAGTCTAAGATAAGGAAATAGTATGTTAGTTTTAAATAAATTGGCAAGTGGAATAGATAGAAGAAGATCAAAGAATAATTTTACATTAGCTGTCTTCCTAAGCCAACCCAAATAGACACACACACTCTGGGAAAAGCTAACATGCTTCCTTGAACAACCTCTTTATCTGCTACTCAGACTATAATCTCTTTCTACATAAATATCTTCTGTCTGCTTACTTAACAAAATATCTTGAGTGCTATAATGAGCCAGATATTTCCCTAGATACCAAATAGGATTTTAAGGTAAAAGATTCCATTTGACCACTTAGTTTTCTCAGGGGTCCAGAATAGCTTGCCCTATCTCAAACCATTTGTGTCATTTCTGAAGACTAATGCAAATTTCTACCCCTCACTGGCAGCATTATCTAAAAGAATAAAGAGGGTAGATATTTTATTTAATCTAGTAACAATTTATCAGCATAAAATATCAGAAAGATTGCAGAAGAATAGGACGAAAGCATTTTTACCATTTGCTGGAATGTGAGTATTTCGAATATGAGTATTTCTACCCTTCCCTTGTAGTTTCTCAGAGGTTAAAAGGAAAGCAATAAAACTCTCATCACTCATGTATTTTTGGGCAAGCAACCCTGAGGACTACTTCCTGGATTGCTGTGTGTGAATAATAGTCTAGTGCTGAGGGCAACTGGTTTGTGTTTTATTTTATTGTACTGCTGTAAAGCAATTCTGGTCTCCAATTGAACATTTCATTTCTTCTTTATTAAATTTCATGATTGTTCTCTTACCTCGGGTACTTGGAGTAGTAGCACTTAGATTTTTGGAGAGCACATTTTCTCCAATGTAAGGGCTTATCATGAAAAATCTGGTGCTTTTTAACCAAGAAATCCAGGCGAGATAAGCTGGAAAGGGGTACTTAGACCCTGAAGTAGCTAAGTGCTAGCACTGGTATAATAGAAAGGAAAGAAGGCAATAGACATAATGTATAGCAGATCAATGTGATGCCTAATCAATGTGGCAACAGGGCCAAACCTTCATGGTTGAGATGTGATTGATAATGAACTTCATGTCTGTGAACCATCAGTATAGAGAAAATGAATGTGACCTCTGCCGAGGCTAGAGACAAAGGACATAAGTTACAAGTGAGTATAATGGATTTAAGGCCAAATTCAAGCATCACTTTTTCTATCAAGTCCTTTGATTACATCAAGCCTAACTGCTCTTCCTCTTCAATGAACTTCTAAAAGCACATACTGCTTCCTTCACTGCTACATAATATGTACAACATTTAACAAGCTTTTTGTATTATTTGTTCCTTTTTTTAACACCTTTGACTACCTAATGCTATTGGTTTAAGTGATTATACCTTAATCCTCTTCCTAGCTTGCAAGCCATTAAAGACAGTAGTTTTATCCTCAAAGAGATCAGGTGATGTGGTAGAATTATATTAATGTAACCATATTAATTGCATAATGTATCACTATAATAATGTTTAAAACACAGAATCCACATTTTGATAATTTATGTAACTTGCCCAACTGTTGATGTTAAATTTAAACCCAGATCTATAAAACCCTGTAGCTCACATTTATTCTATCATAAACAAACATTAGAATTTTACTCAACCAATCAAAAATCTATTAATAGTTTCAACACAATCCACTTCTAGTTGTACAACTGTGGACATTCATTGCTTTTTTCTGAGTCACAATTTTATTACCCATGACATGAATATAATATTGCTCCTAAAAACCTCTTAACAGAATTAAAATTTTAACAAAATTATAACACATATAAAGAAATATCTAAATTATAAGGTATTATACAAATTAAAGTATTATATCTTATATATTCTTTTGTTCACCCTGTAGTCATTAGTAGTGTTGAAGTATAAAAGGTGTTCAACTATTTTTAAATGCCATAGTTTTTTAAATAATGACAGAACAATAAAAATAAAATTCAGGAAGCAGGCCTATAAAATATTTAATCAATTCTAGCAGCATTTCATGTTATTTTAAAATTTAATTGTGTGTGTGTGTGTATATGTGTGTGTGTGTGTATTATATTGAGCAAGTTTGGTGGGTGGGAAGAAAAGAAGTTTCATGTCTGGAAATAACTAGGTTAGCAGAGCATATACATAGAAAACAGATTAGTTCTGCAAAATTCAATTGTTAATGCACTAGGGAACCAAATTCAACTAAAGTTATTGATTTGGTTTATTAAAGTAGTAATTGTGCCCTATAATTATTAAAAACCAATATTCTTTGTTTAAAGAAAAATTTGGAACATTGCCTGACCCCTATTTCCCATGTGCCTTCTCCATTACACAAGGCATAATCATTTAAATGCAATTTGCTGGGAATTTGATGTTTATTTGAAATTCTAATTATGAGAGAGGCTATTAAATTGGTAGCTCCTATAAACCATGCCTTGTAGTATTCAGATACTTATGTAATCCACTCCTACATTAATGCTGGGTTTGGCCACATCATTTGCTTTGATCAATGACACATTAGCATGGCAAGGGCAATGAAAGTAGAGACTTGAGAAATAATTGCACATGGGGCTTGTCATCTTAGAAACTCCCTCCCGGAAGCTAGCCAACATTCTGTAAAGATGCTCGGACAAGATTACTAAATAATGGCAGGTGACAGAGAGAGAGACCATCTTAGAGTTGCAGCCCCAGTCGAGCTCACATTTGAATACAGCTGAGTGAGTGACTTCAATAAAAATGTGGAGCAGAGAACCGGCCACAGAAGTATGGTAACAAATGTCACTGTTGCTTAAATCACTAGTTTTGGGGTACTGTGTTCTGCTTCAACAGATGGCTAAAACACTAACAAAGACACAAATATTATAGATAAAACACAAATTTCAGCCTCTATTTTCCTAATTGGCTATCTTCCTCTCATATCTATTGTGAGAATGTTGAGTTTTAAGTCTTTGAGCTCACTTCCTTTTATTACCTAAAACTAAAGACTGAAGATTAGGAAGATTAGTGCTTCTCTATCTGCTCCATAAGGTGATACAGGAGGCAAATTCTGATTTTGTTTTAACCCTATTTTATTCAGTTTTTAAAGAACAATACCTGAACTTGCAAAGAAACATGAAGCTATTTTTGAAGCATTGGGAAAGTGGAATAACAACTTTGAAAAACTTGTGAAATAAAAATTCAAAGGAAACATCTCTGAAGGATGTTACCTTTCCACAGCATTCTCTCTCATAGGGGGTACCTATATCCTATCTAAATATGCATGACCCACAGTCACAAAAACCTCAAAAATCTTCAAGTGTATCTGACTCCCATTCAGATTTAGATGATACCCATTTCTACTCCAAGATGGGCTCTGGCTCTCTGAATCTCTTTTCCTCCTCCCTCCATACCTTTCTTCAAGTGTTCTCATGTCTCAATTATCCTCCCTAGATGGCACTTTTTGTCTTTTATAAGATGGTCAATTTTGTCCATGACTTCACAAGACTCAAATAATCGTATTGTGGACCCAACATAGAAGAATGGAGAGAAAATTTACAATGACAATTTTCAAGGGCTCCTTTGTAAATATTATCATTATAGCAAGCTACAGACAGGTTTCTTTCTTGTCAAAACTATTAAATCAAACATATGAACCCTTTTTCCAGGACCAGACATTTATTCTGGAGGCAGCAGAAAGGGTATTCTAAATCCATATCAACAATGGCTGGCTCATAATTATTATTGTACTCCTGAAATTTGTAACCATCATTGTTCTGCACAACAAAATGAAATAAGCTCCATGACACTTAATGAACTCCCTTTTATATTACCTTAAGCGAGGGTCTGAATTGACCATTCTAGAGAAGAAAATGTCTCCTAGAGCAACGATCTCCAACCTTTTCGGCACCAGAGTCTGTTTTCATGGAAGACAACTTTTGCACTGATGGGGAGGTGGGGGGGTGATGTGCATGTGCAGTTCACAATGGGTTTCAAGCTCCTGAGAGTATCTAATGCCATCGCTGATCTGAGAGAAGGTGGAGCTCAGGCAGTAATGTGAGTGATAGGGAGTGGCTGTAAATACACATGAAGCTTTGCTTGCTCACCCACTGCTCACCTCCTGCAGTGCGCCCAGTTGCCAACAAGCCACGGCCAGTACCAGGCCATAGTCTGGGAGTTGGGAACACATGTTCTAGGGAATATGGGGAGCAGCAGAAAATAGGAAATAAGGGAAAAGGTGAGAGGCCAACTCTTGAGTCACAGCAAGTGTTTACTTTTTAATATGAATGAAAAAGTTAATTAAACATGAAGGGTTAATAATGGAGGTGGTACTCCCTTTCTGTTCCAATTTTCACCTTTTTGAAGACTCTGCTGTTGTCCAAGTCTCTCATGAATAAAAAAATACTTAAAAATCTGTTTCGAATATTTCTCTCCATATCCTAAGAAATGTTTTTAACTTAATGCATATATTGAATATAAAATCTGGGAAGTTCAATTATGAATTGTATAATGCAATCAAATTACACCAGCACCTTCCTCTAACTCTCACAACCCTGAAGACTCTAGAATTGTTAAGGGCTCACACATAGTAGAATTACTACATAAAAATACATCATTAGCTAACAGATATCAATAAACATGGTTTTTTTTTTTAATTGTAGAGTAGTTTTAAGTATGTAGAATATTTGCAAAGACAGCACATGAAATCCTCATGTACCTCACACCCAATTTCTCTTATCGGCATCATATATAATATACTTGCCACAAGCAATGAACTGATACCATATTGTTAACTGAGGTCATACTTCATGCAGATTTTCTTAGTTTATCGTTAATGTTCTTCTTCTAGTTCAGACTCTCATCCAGGATAATCTCATTACATACAATTGTCATGATTCCTTAGGCTCCTCTAAACTATGATGGTTTTTTCAGACTTGCCTTGTTTTTTGATGACTTTGATAGTTTTGAGGAACATTGATTCAGTATTTTATAGAATGTCACATAACTGAGATTGGTTTGATGCTTTTCTTATGGTTACATTGTGGTGATGTTTTGGGAAAGAAGACCACAGTAATAAAGTGCCATTCTTATCACCACATGTGATCATCAGAAATACATACTATCAATATGACTTATTAATGTTGATGCTAATGTTGATTACCTAACTTAAGATTGTATTTCTCAAGTTTTGAAACCATTAAGTTACTCTTATTCCCACCTCCTTTCCTCCATATTGTATTCTTTAGGAAAAGTCTTTGTTACCAGTCCAAAATTACCAAATGGAAAGTTATATTCAAACTCTTTGGAGGTGAAGTATTTAAAAAAGTATTACTAGGGAATTCCCTGGTGGTGTAGTGGCTTAAGGCTTCAGTGCTGTCAGAGCTGCAGCCTGTCGATTCCCAGCCAGGGAGCTACCCACAGGAAAAAAAAAAGTATTACTTGGAGTTTTGAAAGGGATATTTATCTACTCTCCCCCATTTATTATTTATTCTAGCATTTATATATGTCAGTATAGACTCATGAATATTCATTTTATACCTTAGGTTAAAATCTAATACAACTTTTTTTTTCTCAAACTGTTGTAGTATCAGTCATTGCAGTCTTTTCAGTTGTTGTATCCATCAGACATACTCGTATCACTGTGTTGCTTTCATATTTTTTTAATCACTTTTTGCATTTTGAAATTAGAAGATGCTCCAGGCTAATCTTGTATGTTATTTCCCAAGTCCTAGAATAAGTTACTTCTCTAAGTAATCCTGTTTAATTTTTAGAAACCAATATCAAGGCATTAGGTATGCTCATTGCTACTGGAGTGTCATTGTTTCTGTGTCCTCTCAGCTGACAGGGCAAGGAGACAGACATATATAAGTATGTGTATGCTAACCTACATATTTACAGATATCTATTTACATTTCTATATGTAAACAGCTTCATGTCCAGTAAACTGAAAATGAGTTCTTACTGATGTCTCCTATGCTACTCCATTGCTATATACCTATCACTATCCTATTTCTGGCTTATCTGTAGATGCTCAGTCCAAAAGTGTGATAACTGACTTCTACCATCAGTCATTCACTTGCCTGATTGTTCAATTACAGTATGCAGTTGTAATGGCTTCAAAGTTTTTAGCCTGTTATTTCTATGGAAACAAACAGACAAAAACGTTTGTCAACTAAAGTGCAGTGCTTTGGAGAATCCCATTTGTACTTCGTCTTTCAGAATTCACTCATTTCCAAAGTTACTTAATTCAGCACATTATTCGGTCCCTCCATACTGATGCACACATTTGCAATACATTTAGATTATTTGTCACAGTCTGCTTTCATCCTTAGATCCCCTGACCTATAAAATATGTTTAGATTTGCATACACTAATATTAACTTTGTGTTATATGCAAATTGGTACAGCCACAATGAAAATTAAAAACAGAATTACTGTAAGACCCAGCAATCTCTCTTCTGGGTATTTATCCAAAAACTCTGGAAACATCTATCCATAAAGATATATGTACCCCACTCTTCATTGCAGCATAATTTATGGTGGCCAAGATATGGAAACAACCTAAGTGTCCTTCAATAAATGACTGGATAAAGAAGATGAGGTATATATGTAGAATGGAATATTACTCAGCCATAAGAAAAGATGAAATACAGCCATCTGTAACAACATGGATGTATCTTGAGATTATCATACTAAATGAAAAGCATCAGAAAAAGTTAAGAATCTTATGACTTCACTCATATGTGAGATATGAAACTGACAGCAACAAATAAATGAAACAAACAAAACTCATAGATACAGACAACAGTTTAATGGTTACCAGAGGGTAAATATATAGTAGAAGAAGGTAAAGAAAGTCAGATATAAGGTGATTAAAGGGAAACTGCCTCTGTCTGGGTGGTGAGCACACCATGCAATATATAAATAATGTATTATAGAATACACACTTGAAACCTGTATAATTTTACTAAGCAGTGTTACCCCATTAAATTTAATTTTAAAAAGTGTTACATAGAATGACAAAAATTAGACTGAACATACTTTCACATACTGGGCAAAATGCTCTCATAGAGTAAATAAGTGGGTGGGAATATAAATGGGAGTAATCACTTTGATGAACAATTTTGTTAGTGACTAGAGATGAAGATGTACATCCACTGAGAACCATCAGTTCAACTTCACATCCTGTGTTTCTCAGAAACCTTCATATGTAAGAAAGAGGAAATGTGCCTTTGCTGCTCTGAATTTTTAGGTTGACTAAAAGATGAAAACCTAAATAACAATTATAAATATCCTGGATAAATACACAGTGCTATAGTATTATTGTTGATGGCAGGTAAAGAGAATGAACTGTATTTATAAATATTAATATGTACAGATTTCTAAGAGCACAGGTGGATGGATAATAGTTGCAGGAAGATTTATAATAATGATACTAACATCGGTAAATTATAATGAGACAGAAAATATTTCATTTCAATATTGTTTATGTAGACACACATGTTCAAAAATATAACTGCTGGATGGAACGAAAACATACAGACCAGAATGATTACTTTTGAGTAGAAAAGCATGAGTTAGTAATCAGAATGAGGTTCAAAGCTTTAATTATATCTTTTAGAATACATATTCTTAAAATGAAAGAGAAAGAAAAAAGAAAATAGGAATACAAGAATGGAGTGAATAAGGAGCTTCAATTTGGCCACATAATGCTGGGAAGGAGACTTCACCTTGTCTGGTTTTCTTTGTTGTTTTTTTGTTTTGTTTTGTTTTGTAGTAGGTGAGTAGTTCCCTGGCTGGGAATTGAACCTAGGCCTCAGCATTGACAGCACCAGCGCCAAAGCCTTAAGCCATTACACCACCAGGGAACTCCACCTTGTCTGTTTTGAGCTAATGAAGAGTTGTCCAGCTTGAACAAACTGGACCTGGAGAAATCCTTCATCTATGGCAGTGGTTCCCAACTTTTCTCCACCTCTGTACCTCTTTTAAACCAATTTCTTTAAATTGTACCCCTTGCTTTTAAGCAGCTGCTTTTAAATACTGACACTTCTATTCAGTGCTTATCTTAATGTGAAAATAGTGGAAATAAGGTGATAAGTTAGGAAAAGAAATTACTACGCTGAAAATAAAAACCACAGATTAATTTCACAATATATGTAACACAATTAAATATTGATAATGATAAGTATTTAAATATTAAATTAAAAAATTACTTGAAAAGAGTCATTATTAAAAACAATGTACTTACTTTTACTCAGTCAATAACTAAACTGATCAGTCTGACTATGGATGTATTTATATGTTTGGGCAAGTTAGAGAAATGTCACAAATAGATTGTTCTGAAACTGCTCATAACGATTAGTAGAACAGTTTGCGGGTAGGGTTCATAGCCACACCCTCACCAATAGTCATTTGTTAATGTGATCTAATTTTGAAGTGTCTCCACTAAGGGTGATTGAAATCTAACAAATTTATTGTTCCACAACTAATGTTTTTCATTTTTTATTACTGTCCTTGTTTTTTGCCATTACTGATTATTTACTGAATGGCCCAGCACATACCCCCAGGGGTACATATAACAGGGCTTGGGAATCAATGATGTATGGCATGGATTTCCTATTTTCCTTGGCTCTACTCCGTTTTCCATGTGCACAACACATGGAAAATCTATTCATATTATTTTTAAATATTTTAATTTTGTCTGAATTTAAGAAGCATTTTGCCTGAAATTTTCAAGATGTTCACTCTAAATAATGGCAGCTACAATAAAAAGAAAAGAAAAAGGTAGCACACAATTTAATATGATGAAGTTAATTAACTGAGGAAAACTTATTCTGTGCATTCAGTAGAAAATTAATGCTAAACCCTGATTTTTTAAAAAAATCTTTCCCATAGACCTAGAACCTTATATACTTTTCTGCGTGAGACAAGCACAGGGTCCAGAGACCACAGGCTCTTAATTAATTGCCTTGGGAATGCTGAGGAATTAAATTAGTCACCAGAGGGAGCCCATTCCTCAAAAACTGTCACAAAAGACGGAGGACAAAAATGCAAATATATGTAGAGATTGGGGCAGAAGTTCAATAAGAGTACAGGGTACTCTTGTACTTCTTGAATTGCAGTTTTCTCTCAATTTCAAGGTTCAGAATGAACTAACTGATGGATGCAAGGCTTTTTTTTTTTTTCAATAACAAAGACGTAGGAAGACACAAAATACTTTTTCTTCAGTGACTATTTATCAATTGACCTTCATATTTACTTAACATGAAAATTACTTTTGTATATGGTGGTTCAATTTACCCATGAATAAGACATTTTATCAGGTTCCTGGGCAGATTAATTGTGGTAATTTCTAAACAATGCAAGAGTCAATAATTTGCCCATTCTCTTCAAAATGAAATCAATCTTGGCCATGTATTTAACAAATGAAATTGTCTACACATTTTAGTGTTTTAATCAAGCATAAATGAAAACAGTTTGAAAGTAGAAGAATCTCTTTACTCCCAAATGCTTCCTATTGTCTAATCCTGTAGTTTTAGGATTCTATAAAATGGGTAAACGAAATCTATACGTGGTTGTCAATCAATCAATTCAAATTGGCTGAACCATGGAGCTCTTTCTTTTAGTCAAATTTAGGATAAAATCTGAAGCAGACATTTTGGTACCAAGAGTGTGCTGATTTGAAAGAAATAGAACAAAATGCCATATGCAATGTTCTCTATTATCTCTACTGACTTTTACTCAGATATTAAGGGCAAAGATCTGAACAATATCCTAAATTATTCAGATTTTTTTTGTTAAATGCTAATATTACTATCACTGAGAATATGACTAAAACTCTACTAGAAACTGTATCTCTTTCCAGTTTATAATGATGACTTGAATTGACAGACCCTTCTTTACATGTTGAATTCTGTAAAAACTATCTTAAAATACCCAACAAAAAGAAACTTGCCACTCCTGTGCAAACACTCAACTCCTCAATTTTAAATTTTAATTTTACTCTCTCTACCCACTCATTTATTCTAAATGTAGATACTCATCTTATTTCACATTACTTTCTTTACCATCCCAAGTTGGAATATAACAGTAGCTGAAGTTGACTTCATGCATTTAGGCCCCATTCCTGAATATGTACATGAAGTGTGGTACAATAGTCATTGGGTATGTGTCTGCGGTGAAAGAGTTGACTCCTGATTCCCACTGCAATATTTTCTGCCTGTGTGACCTCAGGAATTTACTTAATCTCCCTATTTTCCCATTTTAAAACTGGATTGCTAAAACTGGGAATTAATAATAGTTTTTTCCTCAGTTATTGGGAGCATTAAATAAGCCACTCACTTACTAATATTATCAGGGACATAGTAAGTTCTCAGTAAACGTTATTTGTTGTTGCTGGCCTTTTTATTACTATGAATGGTGGTGCTGCTGGTGTCATAGTCAACAAAAAGGCCAGTTATGACCATCTCTTAATTTCCACATTTCACTCTCCTCAGACTGAACTGAGCTTTCTTTGATTTTTGACTTTTGTGGTATTTTGCCTTCAACTTGAGACTTTCATGGGTAACTGAAATGTTCTTCTCCCATTCTTACTGAAATTCTTCCCCTGACGATTTTATTTACTTTCATAAACTTGACCTCTTCTCCAATTGTTTTACTAGATGTATTTGTAATGAATATACACTTACATATTCCTCATTGTCAAAATATGAAATGGTAGAGTGAACCTAAGGGGACTTCTCACCTTCACATATGTGAAGCCATTTTCTGAATTGCCCCTGCAGGACTTCACAGTGCCATTGTGGTGAGAAACTTAGATTACAATCTTGTTCTGGTGAATATGGATCTGATTGATAGACCTTGGTTGGAGAGGAGGTGGGGACAGTGGGGGAGGCAATGGGGAATTGTAATGTGATAAGAGGATATCAAGAGATCAAGAAAGATCTGGACATTTCAAGCCATGATGCTTTTACCATGTGTCTACTAGAAAGTGTTATAGTTGATTGACAAAATGAGTTTATAACGGGAACTTAAAACAAAAAACAACAATGAAAATTACAATAAGTTTCTGAATTAAATGTGTAGCAATACAATAAATATATAATATAAATATAAGTAACAAACTTAATCTTCCTATAAAATGCTATCTAAAGTATTTTCCTAACATGTTAGTTGTCTTATATGACCACAGATGTCACTTTAAAGTATAAAAGTCTATGTTTTTCTAATCTTACAGATTGGAATAATTACTAGAGGCTCATTGAGAAGGCTATTGATACTTTCTGTTTAATTTTTATGGTATAGCTTTTCTTCCACATACAATTATTTTAAAGAGTAATGATGATAACATATATACAGGCAAGTCTCACTTCTACAGTAGTGCCATGTCATAAAAATGCCCGTGCAGGTAAAACTGTGCAAAGTGATCATAATCAATGGGAGAAATGATAATTGTTCTATGAACTTTAAATACGTTTACCAAAACATTAAAAATGCCCTTATCTTTAGTTATAAATATATAGGGAAATTTTAAAAAAGGAAAACTAATATTTACCTAGTACTGTATAATTTAAAACATGAGAAATAATAAAAAATAATGTTTTAATGTTCTGCAAAACAAATGTACCAAGAATACCTTGAACAATGATTGCCTTCTTTTTATTGCATAACGTCTGATAGAGTGAACTCTTCTATGCCCTTGTGAATTATCATGCTCCCAAGTTTGGATCAGCTTCCAGTATTTTATTATGTGTGTTTTCAATGTCATGAAATATAATATATCCAAGAGTTCCTTTAATGTGAAGATTTTCTTGTTGATGTCACTTCTTCTGGGACATCTTCATCATTTTTATCACAACCACTTCATTTATGTTGACAAGGTCACCTTCACGAAGTTTCTCTGATGGCATATCTAAAGTCCCTTCAATGGCAGCCGTGTCAACATTTCCATGGATAGTTGTCTTCTATAATTGAATCTATGTTCAATTTCACTTGCAAAGTTACCACTTTTCACTTCTTTGCTATGCTTTTATTTTTATTGGCCTATTCCCTCTCTTGGATATCTATTATTGTATAGTGGCACATAGTTTCATAACTAGAAGATAATGACACAGCATAACTACATGCTTTGCTGTCTGTGTGTGAACTGAGTAAAAGATACGCAGTGCCCAATAACCAACATCTTCTGAAAGCAGTTATGTGATTGGTCTTGGAATGTGATGCTTATCTGTTCATGATTTGTGGATTGAAGAACTAGCAGAAAACTTCGTACTTTATGTAACTACTTGCAGTTACTATATCTTGATAACTGAAATTTAAACATGTTAGGAAACTAATTTTAACTTAACTGTAGTAACCAAGATTTTTGCGTGTTTTCAACAAAAACAGCCTGCCTGTATGTACATTGGGACTTATCTTAATTTCCTTGCCATACCTTTTGGCTCAAGCAGAGTTTCCACATGCATACCTAATGCTCATTAAATATCCATAGTTTATCTCTAGTATAGATGAGTAATTATTACGTATCCTCAAGAATTTCACAATATTTCCAGAGACATATGAGAGATATAATATAAACAACTATAATTATTAAACAATCTACTAGATGATAAATACCACAAGGGAGAAATAAATATTTAAATAAGGAAAAAATTAAAATAACTGGTCAGAATATGGTCGTTTACAAAGTTTTTTTGTCTGTTGTTGTTGTTCTATAATGAGAAAACTTACTTGTGAGTAAATGCTACTTTTTAAAACCAATTTGGGATTTATTTGTTTTTACTAATTTAGGATTATTTTACTGGAACTTTGGGGAGGAAATGATTTGTCATTTGCATTAATACCTACATGAGAGTTATCGAAGACAACCTTTGATGCCATCATTCATGTTTCAGCGTGTAGGAACTGTCTCATTTTAATCAATGTGCTTTTGAAGAGATGCAACGATCATTTCAACATTCTGAAACCCTTCATTTGCAAGCAAATCATTGTTGGGGGGATAAATTCCTTCCTTAAAACAAACAAACAAACAAACAAACAAACAAACAAACAAAAAACCTGCTGTATCTCTCTTCACCATGTCTCTAATTGGAAGGCAATTCCTTCCTTCACGTTTTTCATAGCTGATGCCTGGGAAAAATTGTTCATCTTCACTTTCTGTTTCCAAAGCGAAGTATGCTTATCCAGGCAGTATTTACCGGTTCTCTACCTATAATAGCATAGCCCCCCAATCCTCTACACTTCCCTTATGCATTCTAACCTGGCCTTTTTCTATATTTCTTACGCTGCCTATATTAATATATACATATATATATACATATATATATATATATATATATATATATATGTATATATATATCCTTCCATTAGTATATTTTGTGCATGTATCTTCATCTGCCATGTGTTAAGGATTTTCCTAGTGTGATAAGCACAGAAATTAAGCAAAATGTTTTCATCTCCCAGAGGGATCAAATTTAATATCTCACATTTAATTTCAGATAGTAGCCAAAGCATTTTTAGAGACACCATTACCCAGTAAAAAGAAATGACCAGAAATAGTTCCAGCATGCTAGTTAAAATTGGAATGAGGAATAAAATGATAATGCCAAAATTGTTGTATTTTATATACTCAGATTTTTGAGGATGTAATATACCATCATTCAACATTGTCTCGAGGCTCATATTAAATTCCCAATGGAGATTCTTTTATTTATAGGTAAAAAAGTGAAAACAAGCTAACGAACTGAAAAATAAGTAGTGTGTGTGTGTGTGTGTGTGTGTGTGTGTTGGGGGAGGGTGTGTGAATAAGGATAGAAATTTTAGGTAACATCATTATTTGTATAGATACTAAATAACCATTAAATGTCATACTACTAGATGTGGAAATATTTAGAAAGACCTGTTTTTTACCTGATATTGTACTTAAAGAAATGTATTAATGATGAGTAAATACAGACTCTAATTTCAAGGTTATACACTTCTGGAAAAATTGTACTTCACCAAACATTTGAAATGCATATTTCCATTTTGAGAAGTGATCAGGGGATAGTTAACTTTCCACCTAGTCATGAAAAGTGAGCTAATGCAAGTGAGGGTCCTATCAAAAGAGACATGTTTGCAGAGTTTAAAATGGGGGGAAATGCACACCGAAGAGACAGTCTTGTGGAGACTGGTGGGAGACAAAGAAGGAAAGGAGAATTCTCAGTCACAGCAACACTGAACAAAAGCAGAAGAGTGCAAAGCAGAACTGTACCTCGCCACCCACAACTCGTGGTCCTGACGGAGCATGACAGATGCAGCAGTCAGTGAAGGTGGCTTTGGGGTTATATTTCTACCACTCCACAACTCTCCATATGCACAGAAAGGATCCCAGGGATGCGAGCGTCTGTGAAGGGATGCAGTGATTCTAAAAATCTAACGTAACAATTTTGAGAGATTATTGACTTCAGGTCCCTACTCCAGCACAGGGAATGCTTATTTAGTTTTATTGGCAGAAGGAAAGGTGCTCCCTCCTTTCTCACTGCGCCTCCCCTTTTTCTCTTCCTTTCTGTTTTACACTCTGTATATTTCCTTCTGTGGTCTTACTGCTTTGTATAGCAAATAAATACCTTAAGAAAATAGAATAAATAAATGAAATGAATTCCATTTTCTGTATGGTTCTCTGTTTACTTGTACACACACACCCCTTCACCAACTTTTTATCACTTTCAGGTATGCATGTAATTTTGAACAAAATGGGTTCATGATTATGAAGTGTTTAAATTTCTGTTAGCAAAATATTAATGACCCTTTCCCCATTATTTAAATAATGATTTACAAAATATCATTTGTAAGTATATTTTCTACTAATGTTATTAAAATGTGTAAAAGGACATAAAAGTGAAAAACAAAATTAACTGCCCCACCTCTCATTGTCCAGTTCTACTCCTCAACAATGTATAACCATTTTTATGTCTCATCTACATTTATGTATATATAAATACATTTGTTTTGCTTGAACAAAGCAGTGCATACTATATATAGTATCACTTTTGCAGTGTTTAGTCTCCTAGAAATTTCCCATTGTATATAAATTTTCCTCTCTCCTTTCTGATTACAGATTATTACATTGCTTATAAGTGCAATTTATAAGCATTATTTTTAGTATAGAGGAAATTCTTATTTTGTCACTACCAAAATGTTGCAAATAATAACTTTGTCCATGAAATTTTTCTTGTCTTTATATAAAAATCTGAAGGATACTTTATAGAAATGGAGTTGTTGCATTAAAGTATTTGGGCATTTCAAATTTTGATCGATGTTACTGTTTAGCTCTCTGTACATGTTAAACCAATTTCCACTCTACCAGTGGCATATGACAATAGCTATTTCCCCAAGTTTATTGATACTAGAGATTATCAAACATTTGATCTTAACAAATGTGACAGTTGGATAAATGTGGAATCTTACAGTTTTGCCTAATTATCTGACCATCTTGCAGTTTTTGTTTCTCCTATGAATATCCTCATATACTTTGTCTATTTTTTTTCTATTAAGTTACTCATATTTTCTATATTATTTCCGAAGTGTTATGCACATAATTGGTGTTCATGTACTTTTTTCTTATGTAAGTTATAATAGTTCTCCTTACACATGCCTTTAATTTTAATTTTATTTTTTAATTTTCAAAATTTATTAACAGTTAATTTTTCATGAAAGTGTAGGGGCATAAAAGATTATTTGTCTCTCACTTTCTAACTTCATCTGGCTGGGCTAGTAATCCAATTAATGGACACAAATTAATAGGAAAAAATGTCCAAAACTTATTACAGAAGAACATTGAGGGGTGTCATAAGAATATGGGGCCCAAAGACACACTGGGCAGTGAAGGTTTATGTGCCAATTTGGACTAAGGAGAAGAGGGTGGGGTAGTGGTTTGGGAAGTCAAAAGGCAGGAAAGCAATTCACATGGAGACAGAAAAACAAGTGTTTAGTAAATAAATGTTTGTTGGGCCATCTTCAACAATGATACAAACAAAGGACTTTGAAAACATGGGCTTTGGTAGGTTCCCCTCTACCATACACTAGTTTATATCAAACTATTGTTATCTGTGATCATTACTCCCTTCCTGGAGCAGGTAGGTCCTCTAAATAAATTGCTTTAAAGCAGTTAAGGGGGAGATTGAAGGTTTAAAATCAGTATCTCAAAAGGCATATTTCGGGATCACACACTCTCTTCCCCTTCAGTCAGTCTTCTGACACTTCCCTAGAAGTTTCACATTTCAGTAATGGGGTTAATAAATTGTTTCATAGCTCGTTAAATCAGTCTCGGTCTTGAGAATAAGTTAGTTCAATTAAACAGTTGTATCTTCTTTTTAGGTGAAACAGAAGGACTTCCCACAGCAAGGCCTGTATTGTGTGAACAAGCAATCAGGTATTTAATAAGAAGCATTTCTTTAAAAACAAACCAACAAACAAAACAAAACAAACAAAAAACAAAACAAAGGTTAATGATTGAAGCAGACTATAATTTCAGTTTCTGAGTTCTGAAGGTAAGCAGTTGAGAAGATTTCTAGATGTTCCACTCAAAATGCTTTTTTCCTAGACTGAAGGAAATCTGATAGATTTTCTGGTTTACAGTTTGAATGCATCTGTTAATAACATCAAGTTTTCAGGCAAACTTTTTGGGTGTGTGTGGCTTGCACAGCATCAGTCAGAGAAACTGTCTAAACATGAGCTGTTGTGACGATTTCTCTGAAGTTTAGATCAAGTTGTCTAGCTGCGGTTTGCAAAGCTCAGGGAAAGGGCAATTTTAGTTCTCAATAATTCTAAGTCAATGTCAGGAGGAAATTTGAAACATTAGTTTGGAGAATTGAAGCCAAATATTTTAGAAACTAGAAGAATGCAGGATTTAGTCCAGATTACTCATGGAAAGCAAAACCTCAAAGACAATTAATTGACTAGACTCTAATATCCACAAGTGTGTATTATAGTTTCTGTTGAAACACAATTTTTCTCTCTAAAATCGTCTTTAACAAAGATACCGCAATTAAGACAAATCTATTGGCAAAGGAAGTCCAGTTTCAATAAATTTGGCCTGTTATTTGTATAAATGAAACAAGAATAGCAATTATTCATATAGGCCCTTTTAACACTGCTTCGCTGGATTTTTTTAAAGGAATCTCCAGATGGAATTTAATAACTTCTCGAGCATAAGAGGTCAAAGCACATACTTGCCTTTGAGTTTTGCCTGTAGAGGAATATTGTATCAAGAGCAGACCAACAGTACAGGAAAACTGCCCTTTCAACACAGAGAAAAGGAACCAAACTCTAATTCTGCATCAGCATAATTTTCATATTTAAATTTACTAACTTCATTAAATTCATTCCAATCATACTCAGCTGAAGCGCACAAAAAATGTCGTTTCCCGTGGTTCCTTTCTACATGCCTTCAACAATTCTCCTTGTCCAATTTAGTTTGTCTCTTATTCTCTTACTTATTCAAAAATAACCAAAACTCTTTTTAGGACAATCTATTTTTTAATTTCCTCAAAAATGTATCTCTGTACCTGATACCTTCTATTATTTCCAAATCGTATTTTATTTCTTTGTATTCAAAGTTGTTTCTTTATTATTTGTAGTCATTTTTAAACTTTAAGACCTTAATTTTTAATGAAAACTAAATGGAAGTAATTATGAATAGTCATGTCCACATTCTACAGATAAGCAAACTCACAAATACATTTAATAACCTCTAGAAATATAAGGTATTTTACTGGCAAATATATTTTAATTTTTAGAAACATACACTTCCTCAACAAAACATAAACAATATTTATTAACAAATCCAAATTATCTCTTTCTCTGTAATAAGAAGCCAAAGGTAGGTACACTTAAGTAACTAATGTTTCATCTTTTTATTTTAATTAGACATGATCTAGATCATCAGTTCCCAAGCAGTGGTGCCCATACACCCAGGGGTATGCTGAGCCTTTCAGGGGTATGCAAAAAATAATCAGTAATAGCAAAAAAATAAAAGTAAAGTAAAAAAATGCAAGGTCTCAAATATATGGTAATGAGAAGAGAACTTACTCTGGGAGATGAACACAACATATAGACGATGTATTGTAGTATTGTACACCTGGAACTTATGTAATTTTTAATAACCAATGTCACCACAATAAATTTAACAATAAAAAAATGCAAAACATTAGTTACGAAACAATAAATGTTAAGTTTGAATCACCATTAATGGAGACAATTTAAAATTATATCACATTCACAAATGATAATTGGTGAAGGCATGGCTATGAACCCTTCCCCCAAACTGCTCTTCTACCAATCATTATGCAGTTTCAGAACAATCCATTTGTGACATTTATAGAACTTTCCCCAAACATATAAAAACATCCTTAGCCAGACTGTTTTATCAGTTTAGTTATTGACTTAGTAAAAGTAAGTGTGTTGTCTTTAATTGTGATTCTTTTCAAGTGGTTTATTGATTTAATGTTTACATAGTTTCAGTTATTATTTTCAGTGATTTTTAAGCATGTCAGTTATGGATCAGTGGTTAAAAACAGGAACAATTAAAAAACAAAACTTGATGTGGATTATCACCAGTACTTCTCAACACATGTCCGCAGCTGCAGATACACTCATACTAGGAAAGAGTAAAAAGGTGCGTGCCTCAGATACTACACAGAAGAAAAGGAAATACTCTGAAGAGTGTATTAAATATGGGTTTTCATTTGTAGGGGATGGTGACTGTCCTAAGCCTTTGTGTGTTGTGTGTGGGGAAATATTATACAATGGTTGCGTGAAACTCTCTCTACTCCTATGACATTTAGAAACTATCCTATGTATGAAAACAAATAAATACATTATTTTTGGCACTTAGAAAAGCATCAACTGTTACTTCATACATGATGTCAGGAGAGAAAGACAATGAGAATGCAGTTGAGGCTTCATACCTTATAGCTTATTACATAGCTAAATGTGGTAAAAACCACACCATAGCTGAAGATTTAATTTCTCCATGTATTAAGGATACCAGTTTTTGCATATTTGGTGAAGAATATGTCTGCAAAATCCATATTATCTTTTTTTTTAAGTAAGACAATGTCTTGACAAATTCAGGAAACATCTGATGATATTGAAGCTGTCGTAGTAGATAGAGTTAGAAAAAGTAAATTTCTTTCCATCCAAGTCGATGAAAGTGTAGGTGTTGCTGATTTATCAATTTTGCTTGTTATGAGGCACTTGGTAGGAAATGAAATTGAGAAAAATCTGTTGTTTTGTTACCTATTGACAGAGTATACCAAAGGTGAAGATGTTTTCAATGCAATCAATGGTTATTTCACTGAAAAGAACATTAGTTGGTTGAATTGTTGTGTTGTAGGCACTGACAGAGACAAGCCTGTGTCAGGTTGTTTTACAGGCCTACACGGCCAAATTAAAGAAGTAGCTCCCCAGGTACCATGGAGTAACTGCTGCATTCATAGACAAAGTCTTGCATCCAAGCCTCTTCCTAGTGAACTGAAAGATGTTTTTGATGAGGCTGTAAATCATGTAAATTTTATTAAGTCACAACCATGAAATTCCAGATTGTTTAAAGTGCTGTGTGAAGAAATGAACAGCATTCACAGCATATTTCTTTATCATACAGAGGTAAGGTGGCTATCTTGTGGCAAAGTACTTACACAGATATTTGAATTTAGACATGAAGTCAAAGTATTTTTTTGAAGACCATCATTTCCTTCTTGCTCCAGAATTTCAGGACAGTGATTGGCTTCAAAATCTTGCCTATTTATCAGATTTTTTAAGAAATAAATTCAACTTGGAACTTCAAAACAGCTCAACCACTGTATTCAAAGTAACCAAGAAAATTGAGTCAATTATTAGAAAACTGGACTTCTGGAAAGCATGTGTTGAAAGAGGTCAGCGTGAAGTTTCTGAAGCTCTGTCCGACTTCTTATCTGAGAATAACTTGTATCTACCCCAAAATATGAAAGAGAATATTGTAAATCATTTGGAGGGTCTTGAAGCGTTTTTTTTTTTTTTATAAGGACTTCCCTCAACGTGGAAAAGGAAACAATTGGATTGCTAATCCCTTCAATGAAGAATTCTTCATAAAAGCTAAACTCTCAATCAATGAAAAGGAGCAGTTAATCAAACTTTCAACCGATTCTTCTTTAAATTCCGATTTTAAAAGGAAGCATCTTATTACCTTCTGGGTCGATGTCAGGGAGGAATACGAACAGCTCAGTGAGAAGACACCCAAATACCTCTTGCCATTTACTAATTCTGAACTAGTGGAGGTAGCTTTCGCTTCTTACACCTTCATGAAAAATAAGTACCACAATAAGCTTAATGCAAGTTCAAATTTAAGGTGGTATCTTGCATCTTTTGAGCCTGATTTCAAGAAACCAAGTGCACCAAAGCAAGCTCGATGATCTAACAATATTGCAATGGGCCAGTGATCTGCATAACAATTATTACAGACTTTTCGGATAACACAAATAAATATTATTATTAATAATAAATTAAAAGTTTCCTAAATCCTTCATCATCATTATCAATATTTAACTGTTACAAATATTGTAAAATTAAATCTGTGGTTTGTACATTTAGCATAGTAATTTTTCTTTCGTAACTTATTACCTCATTTTCACTATTTTATATTAAGATAGGCATTGAACAAAAGTGTCAGTATTTAAAAACAGCTATTTTAAAAACAAGGGGTGCACATTATAGAAATGAGTTTAAAAGAGGTACAAAAGTGGAAATAGGTTTGGAACTACTGATTTAGATATTTAATAAATTAACTTAATTTATCATTTATTTGAACTTAGCAACCCTCTAGACTTTCAAGTTACCAAAAGACTTTTGGAAACTATTTGAAGTACCTATATCAGACACTTATTGCTAAGAAGGTTTCACCTAAAAAACTTTTATTTATTTATATTGATTTAGCTTATTAATCATTCACAGTTATGTTCAGATTACCAATGAGAATTTCATGAGACTTCAAAAATAAGTTATTATTCCTAGTATTTTCCTGCTCACAAATTTTGAAATAGAGATAATGTGAATTTATTTTTGTATACCCAGGTAGAATTAAAATATTATATTGACTTTTGATAACTCTACAGACATGTCTGTTTAACTAAGCCAAACTTAAACAGTTTTAACATTAAACATTTTCCCAGATTGTGTTATCATGAAAAAAATTTGAGTTAGTTTATTATATTTTTGAGTACTTTTTGTAAGTGCTTAATACCTGTAAACCAATTAAAAAGAGCTCTTTTGTAAATTAACACCATTGGGAGGTAGAATATTCCATATTATGCATAAAACATACATACAGAGATCACAAGCGGAGATCAAAACACAAATAGAATTATTAATACTTGTAGAGAAGTCACAAGATTTTTCATTTGCTCTTGACAAACTTTAAGGAGGCTGGTATTGAGGGCAGAGTGGGGCTAGGCATGACAAAATTCAGCCACTTACATTTTCTAAAAGCTCTCCTTTCCCACGTTTTTTCCCTTTTGTTTGCTCAATGTCAGGCAATTGTGGGCTGTCTTTACATTCCTAATTATTCTGGAGGGGGGCCTGAAAGTTTGTCAGAAGGCTTAAAAAAATTCCTATCAGACTTTGAAATATGTTTCCAGTTTGATCATGAAGGTATTAAATCCTTTTTAAAACTCTTGTCAGGTTTTTCATTATAATCTCTGCCTTCCAGCCTTCTAAATTTTTCCAAACCACAGTAAATAAAACAAACTTGTGTAGGGCCTGTTAATGCTGGGGGATTAACACAGCATCTGCTTGGCTTGCCCAGTGTTAGGTAGTGCTGTATGAAAATCTTTGTTTTAACTCACTCATTTCCACTTTATTTATCCCATTTATTAATAACCATCTAAAATGTCTGCCCTGTTGGAATGAGTCCTGTCATTCTTCTCTTCCTGTTTCTCTTTCATTTCATCCATATCAATCTATTTTATCTTAAATCTCATCTCCCAAAACTTTTTAAAAATGTCCACCTTGTTGGGAAGTCTCTTGATTCTTCCTTCGCTTCCTCTTCCTCTCTTGTTAATTAACCTAACAATTTTATTAACCTTTGTAAGACCCATTAGAGAAATCTAAGACAGCAAATTTTAAAAACTGGAGAAAAGTAGTTATATTTCTCTGTAATCATTTTTTAAAATGTAGTCTTTCTATGGGTACCACTACAGCTATTTATAATTAGAGTACTCTAAAATTTTTCCAATTTAGAAAATTTTCCAATTCAAAGGATCTGTTGTCTGACCAGTGACAGTTGTATTTGAATAGAGACTCAAGCCATTAAGCCTTTAATTGCCTAACCAAGGAAGCAAGAGTCTTCCACAGAGAACATAACAGATGCTACTTTTGAAGATCAAAAATTCACTCCTGGAATTAGTCTAAGCAAGATAGGGAGCACTGTGTTTAAATAGCTATTCCAAAACATGCAGAATCATGTATTTTCCACCCTTTGAACGAAGTAAGGTTTAAGATTCCCTAAGCTTGAATGCAGTCTATTTGGCTGCCCACCAGATGTATATGCATCTTACAGCTGGCAGAGATAATAGAATATACCTGGGTAGAATGGGATCAGCAGATCTCACCAGAGTCACTGTTGTCCAAGAAAAAAGTTTCACAAATATTTCTCCTGCCCATCTAAAATTAAAAGAGAGAAAGAAGATTCTCAACATTTCTAACTGCCATGTAACCCAACAGTCAGATCAGGGAGGCTGAAGGGGTAAGAAAAACAAAATGCTTACCTCTGTTGACCCTGGTCAGATGTCCACGGTAGTTTAGCTGCAGTATTCCAGGGAGCTGGCAGTGTCCCACCCAGTGATTTCTCCTGGCTAGCGGCTTGCCACACTGTGGAGATACACAAAAATAATATTTCTCTCACCTTCTAAGTTTTTCTGGGTGGGCTGATAATCTAATTAATTGAGAGAGAATAACAAGAGAGATGTCCCAAATTTATTACAGATACCTTATACATTCAGGAGTGTCATAAGAATATGGAACCCAAAAACACATTGGGTAGTTGAGGTGTATATGTCATTTTGGAATCAGGGGGTTGTTGCTTGGGCTTCAGAGGATAGAAAGGCAATTCACATGGAAATGGAAAAGCAAATGTTTGGTAAATAAATGGCCCCAAACTGGAATAAACCCCTAGCCTTAACTCCCAAAACACAGGAGGAAAAAATGTTTATTCTAAAGCGAATATGAACTGAAATGCTCTGAATTGAGAAGCCTCAAGCCTCTTAATTACCAAAGGTGAGCCTTAATGCTGTAAGAAAGATGCGGGGGAGGGGGGGGGGTCTGAATGATGACGCCTCCCCATGCTTCTTTGTCCTGCTCTACCTTTACAACTCGGGCCAACATGCCAAACCCCAGGCAGGAGATTGGAAGATTCTTCTGTGTAAAATTAAACTGTTCCAGAAAAATACCTTGTAATACAAATACTTAGGGATTCCTTCATGAAAAGCTCATTTTAACATGGGTTCTCCACATGATGTCCACAATCCACAAGTTCTGCTTAAATATTGAGTTCTTTTAAGAAGGGTTTTAAAACAAAATATCACATGTAAGAGGAAAAAAATCATAATACATTATGAGAGGAGGGCGATGAAATACAGAGATATAGAGAATCAATATATTTTATTATAAAAGAAAGCAAACACGTAAGTGTCCATATTAGATAAAGTAAGAAGTCACTATGTATGTACACTCTTCATAAACATGCAAGGACAAACCAGAAGAAACATGGACACATGGCAGTCTGCTAACTTTTATTTTAGATTTTTAAAAAAATGTTTATATCATTAATTTGGTAAAATAAAAATTTCCACATTGTATTATATAAGTAGGCTATATTCTCTTCAAGCAATTTTTTTTCTTTTTTTTTTTTTTCCATTGATACCTTTACTCAATCTGAATTTACTTGGTGGGGGTGAAAAATAATTTAAGAATTCGATTTTGTGTTTTGGATTTCAATGAGAAAGTTCGTTACATAAACTCTATTTTGAAAGCATCCCATTCTTTTGTCACTAATTTGAAATTCTGCCTCATCTCATACTGAAGTTTTACATGTACTCAGTCTCATTTCTGTGTGAAGACCTCGTTATTTGAATCACTACAGGGACATAATGCTTTGTGATGTACCCTGCACTGTGCTGTGCATTTATCATCATCAGAAAATCTTTACATATGATAAAATGAATGTCACAGGACTTTGCCCTTTTTGGAAGAGAGGGCAGTTTAGGTAGATGACCTGGTCACAGCTTGAGCCTGTGACAAATGTGACAGCAGAAACCAAAAGACAAATATCACTTAAACTGATCCTGCTTGATTTTTTATAGAGAAAATAGAATAACCTTTAAAGACATCTACCTTACTTGCATTTACGTCTTCCCCTCTTGAACTATGAAAACATTGTTCATGAACTTTCCTAAGGATAACCTCTCCAACTGTCCCTCTCACCTAGTGAGGACATTGTTCTCATCCTCTCTTCATTTTTACTGAATCCTGCCAATTAGCATGCAAACTTTGTGTATTTTCTAAACTATTTGATTTATGAATAAAATAATAAACTAAAATAAAATAATTAATTCTGCATCTTTTTCAGTTTGCTATATATGCCATCTCTCTTCTTTATAGCAAAATGATTTGCTTCTAGTGGTTTGTCTAGCTTCAGTCACCCCAGATGTTAGATTCTCATTCTCAGTTAAAGTTGTCCAGTAATGCTACTGCTTTAATCACTGCACTAAAGTGTACACTATCAAGATTATCAATGATGGCTATGTTTCTATATCTAGTAGTCAATTTTCAGTCTGCATCTGGTTTGAGCCATCAGCAGTGATCCCTCTTTTTAATAACTTCTGAACGTCACCACTTACCTTGATTTTCCTGCTTCCTCATTTGTTACACACTTTTCCTTACCTCTTAATCATGCCCAAAACTCAGCCTTTGGACCTCTATTCTATTTATATACACTCTTATATGATTTCATCTAGCCCCATTGATTAAATTGCTCCAATATTTCCCAAATTGAATCCCTTTCCTAGACCTCTTTCTTGAATTCATGAATCGAATTATCAATTGCCTAAAGTCGACACATTTAATAGACCTCTCCAATTTAACACCATGTTATGTACTTCACTTAACATGACTTTTTTTTTTTACTCTCTCAAATTTTATTCTCCTGCATTTTTTCTTTCTCTAGAAATGCAACTCCAACTTTCCATTGTTTAGACCAAAACTCTTGTGGGTATGCCTTATTCCTCTCTTTATCTTGCAGCCTTCATCCATTTTAAAATAAATCTTGTTGGGAGTTCCCTGATGGTGTAGTGGCTTAAGGCTTCGGCGCTGTCAGCGCTGTGGCCTGGGTTTGATTCCTAGTCAGGGAGCTACCCACATACTAAAAAGCAAATAAATAAATAAATCTTGTTATTTGTTAGTGAAATAACCCCAAATTCTGTCACTTTTTATACCTCCAATGCTTTCTTCTTAGTCCAAATCATTTTGGGGTGCCTGCCTCAAAAATACTGGAATTATCTTCTGAAGAGCAAGCCTCTTGTAGTACAGGCTTCCCCCACTAAGTGAGTGTTCTCTGAGCCCATCTGCAGCAGTGTGCCAGCTGGAGTTGTGAGAGGCTGCATTCACTCAGCTTCAGTAAAGGTTTTTTTGAGACTTTTTTAACATGTTTGCCCATTTATGAAGAATAATTTACACAAACAATGTGCAGCATGATAATGCACCTGCCCACACCACACTGAGTGTTCAGCAGATTTTGACCAAAAATGGTATGACCCCCATGCCCCACTCTCCTTATTCACCTGATCTCACCTGGAGCCACTATTGGGTTTGTTTGCTTCACTGGATGAAAAAATCCTCAAAGAAAAATGTTTTGCCACAAAAAGCAACAGAAGCATTAAAAACCATTTAAATTGACGAGTTCTAAAACTTTTTGAGCAGTAGAAAAAGTGTATTGCACCAAATTGAGGGTACTTTGAAGGTGACCGAAGTCTAAACATATAAGAATAAATACACAATTTTTCATAAATAAATTTTGTTTTGGGGGGGGATCCTACTTGTAATCTCTCACTCAGACAACTGTGGTAGTTCACTAAAAGAATTCTTTTTTATTAGCTTGTGTCTAAATACAGCATCCTGAGTGAGCTGATTGCAGTGAGTGTTTTACAATGGATATGCATATAAAAGCATCAAGTTACACCTTAAATATGCGTAATTTTTATTTATCAATTATACTTCAGTAGAGTTGGGGAAAACGATCTTTTGGTTCAAGCCACTTCTCTCTTCAGATATTTTTGATGGCTTCTAATCTCCGAGTGAAAGCAATGTTTTACAATTCTGTCACAGCCCTCTGTTATCTTCTCTTCCCATTATCTCACCCCTCCTTTCACTCACTAACTCCACTAGCCATATTGGTCTCCTTGCTTCTCCAAAATAATTACCCTCACACAAGTCAAACCTCCAATATCAGGGCCTTTACACATGCTATTTGTTTTGCCTGGAAATATCTTTCTCCCGATTTCTTGCCATCCTCACCCCACATCATTGCTGTTACGTTGCCTGAGATAACTAAATAAGTGCTACTTATCAATCATGTCTTGTTCGCTTACAAAAAACTACCATCCCCCATTTTTGTTTATAAAGGAAAAAGTAGAAAAAACTTGAAAGTATACAAAATAACCATGTGCCATCTACACCAAACACATACAGACTCATTCTGCAGGGAATGATATTTGGGTGTGTAAACTTTTTCAGTTCCTCATGAGTAAAGCCTTTGAGAAAACATTCATTTCTAAAAATTCCATGTCTTTCTTTTCTTTTCCTCCTACCTAAGAGAATAAATTTAAAATGCATTGGGCCTTCCATATAACTGTCCTTCAGGTATTTGTGAAGAATTATTTTTGTCCCTACTTTATCTTCCTTCTCCAAAATAATTACCCCATTTCTGACTGCTTCTATTTGTGTAAGCTTAGAAATAAAATATGTTGTCATATTTGACTTTTTTCCCCCATCACTCTAAACAGAAATAGTATTTTTCAACTTCCCATCTTTGAATTCATTTAGCAATCTGGCAAACCTTTGTCTGAATCTGCATACTAAAACCAAGCTGAAACTGCCTTATAATATCCAAATTACCTTGAATTTAAATTTACTGTTTATCATATAGTTCTACTCTTTTGAACTTTCAGTATATTCTTCCTGCAAGAGAGATTAAAAGAAGGTTGGAGTTCAATCATTCTGACTTTTCATCTTATTCTATTTACACTACATTGTTGTTTCTCCTAACAGGCCTATTTCTCCCTCCTACTTCTTATTAATCCAAATAAAATAAACAAAAGTGAATGAAGATATAAAACTTCTGTGAATTATCTTTGTAATATTTTAGAATCTTCAGTTCATTCTGGCTCTGATTTGATCCAGGCTTCTGGCATTCTCTATCTACACCTATTTTCATGGATAAAATCTATCTTATAATTTTCAGGGATGTCACAATGTTTTTTCCATTTTTGCTGGGATAATTCACTACTATATAGGGCCAATTTCATTCTTTAGTACTTTTAATATCCCTCTCAGTCAAACTTCCATTTAAGAAGCTCACTTACTGTGGCAGTACAAACATCAGGGCTTTCAATATGGATCTGGGTCCAATTCCCAGCTCTGAGATATATGAATATGGACAGGCCCCATAATCTCTATGAGTCCCAGATTCCTTCTCTGCAAAATTAGGAAAATAACACATTTTTTAGTTTTTTAGTGTTTGAATTAATATTTAAAAAGTCTCTTGTACAAGCTAGATGTTTAATTAATGATGATGATAGTCATGAGATTGTCTTTATTTATAATTTTAAAATTATCTTTAATAAAGGACACATGAACTATGTCTTCATTACCTCTATTTAGTTTTATTCTTATGCCATTTTGTATTTTGCTACTGCGAACTTCAAGGTGGCTGTCTTAGTCACTGTAGCCTTATTATTCACAGTTCTGGAGTTTGGAATGTCAAAGATCAAAGTGCCAGACAATTCAGTGCCTAATTCAGTGATGAGGGCATGCTTCTTGGTTTACATATGTTCATCTTCTCTGGTATTCTCATCTTGTAGAGAGCAGAGTGCAATCATCTCTCCAAAGTCTTTAATTTAAGGGCTCTAATCCCATTCATGAAGACTCCATCCTCATGATGTAATTACCTCCCAAGGACTCCACCTCCAAATACTATCACATTGGGGATTTGGGCTTCAATATATAAATTTGGGGGGTGGGGGAAACACACACATTTAGTTTATAGCATTGGTATAATAATTGTCTCTCATCAATCCTGGTACTTATTCTCATTGACATGAGATAGATCTAGATAAGCAATCTTTCTATTCCCTCATTTTGAGCGATGAATGTGCCAACATTAGTTGAGATGCTTTGATAAATGGGATTTTCTGTATATTTCCAGGAGATTGGAATTTCCTCATTACCATAAGTCCTCTGTCTATATTTGTATCTTATTTTAGCAAAGCATGTCATGGTTGCCTGCTGTCTTTTAAAATACTTCTACAGAAATACTGCCTTTGTTGAATGATATCTTCATGTCATATGCCAAACAAAGTCTTTATTTTGTAAGAATGGACCTTGGCACTTCCCATGAGTCTCTCATCCCAATGGTGACATACACGTGAAGTGAAAACAACTTCTATCACCATACTCAGAGACTGAGAAGTGGAAATCCTTAAACAAAACAAGGTAGAAAAATTCCACCTGTGCCCCTGTGTTTTGTAGTTCTCTACCTTCAACTTCAGAGCTGACTTGGAATTCCAGGTTCTTCCAGTTCCATAATTTGTTTACTCTGATAAGTACATCAACAGAAGGAGTTTTTATTCTTATCAAGGTGATTCATCTTAAACATGGTAACACTAGAGCTGGTCAACACAGAAGTGAAATAGGAAGTAGGCTGGTTGATCTATTAGGTGTGATTCCAGGAATTCTTTCTCACATGCTATAGCTCTCACTGACTGCTGCTTAAAAATTCTCTATTAGACTTTTTTTTTATACCATGACCTTTAGCTACTTCTTAAAAAGATACATTCTTCCAAAAGAGTTAGTACTTGAGTGCTTCCAGTCAATATAAATCAGTTGGGTGGAAACCATCAGAAAAATTATTAAGGTAACCTCATTTTACATTTTTCTGTATAAGGTAAATTTGCCTTCTCAAATAACCTTAATTTTGACATTTGTGAACTCGTATATTAGCACTGTATCTTAGATTTCTTACAGCAATCAACTGAGATGATTTTATGAAAAGATTTTATAAAATAAAAAGTAAAGTGAATTATAAGTGCTTTTTGAGAGAGAAATGAAGCTTAGTAGGAAAAATTGTGGGCTTCACGTTTAAACAGATTTGCCCTAAGTGCTTGGTTCTGCCACATTCTGGCTATGTTATCTTGTCTAAGCAACTTCTCCTCTCCAGACTTCAGTTTCTTCACCTGTAAAGGGGTAATATCATTCATATATATAATTTTATATATACTAATTTTATAAGTATATTTATATTTGAATGACCTAATATATGTTATACATGGTGCTAAGAAGTGCCAATTCTATACTTAGTTTCCTCATGTTCATGTGAAGAAAGGCTCTAGAGGAAGTTTTCATGAGGAAAGTAAGAAAGCACAAGATGAACCTGAATACCTGAGGACAAAGATTCCCAGAGGGGATGGGCCATACTGAATAATAGTAGCTAACACATACAGGTTTACTATATGCCTGACAGTTTTCTCACAACTATTTTAGGAGGTAGGTGTCATCATCATCTCTAGTTCAAACACAAGGAAAATGAGGTATGGAGGGGTTAAATGTCTTCCCAAAATTGTACAGCTACCAAGTGGTGGAGCTGAAATTTGAATTTGAACCAGTGTGGAATGTCTGCTACGCCTGTACTTTGAGTCTCTACATTGAGACGTCTCACTGTTAAAGAGGACACAGACCTCAAATTTTTACTTTTGTTACTAGACAATCTTCTCAGAAACTAGCACATCAATAGGAAAACAGATAAAATTGGAATAGCAACCATTGCACAGCCTTAAAATTGTACTGCCTTGATGTTTCTGTGCCAGAAAAATATCACTGTGCCTAAGATTTTTTTTTCTTTTGTTCCCAGCTTAGCAGTTTGTTGGTGAATCGAATCCTCTCTGTTTTGGCAGGGAGACAAGGTCACAAAATACACATCTGCCTGAATTTTTTTATGCTAGCCTCCTGACCACAAAGTCAGTGACATTTGCAGATTTTTAATTATACACACATGACTATTTTATCTTACATAATGCTGAGCAATAAAATGAAATGCACATTCTTTACTCTGGATGACTATTTGGGACATAAGGGATTTGTATTATGTGTTAATCAGCAGCACATCTATATTTTGGAGGGATATATATATATATATATATATATATATATATAGACATGAGATATAGGAGTTCACTTTCTCCATTATAATGAATTTATAGTCATGAGGTACTCACAAAAGAGTTAGGAAGTGTTGGCTATTGTGTTCTTTGAGGAAAAATATATTGCCCAAGGATGGATGTAGAAGTGCTGACTATTGGGGAACCAAAGTGGATTTAAAGGAAGCAAATAGTGTGACATAAAGTTATATTAAAATAAGTCTTAAGGATCTGACCAGGAGACATGGAAGCCAAGAAACATGGAAGATGAGGACAACATTACTTAAAATTAGTATTTCTTGGCAAGATTTAGAGACAGGTTGGCTCTGTGAGAGATGTAAATTCAAGAGAAATTCTATTTTCACTTGTTGCTTAGACTACAACAAGCAAATGGAATTTAAGGAGGAGCTTTGCATGATTGAAATCAGAATCCAAGTGGTACAGTTATTGTTTCTAAAATCCCTGTCAACTTTTAAATGTAATTATGCTACATCTACCAGAAGGAAAATTATTCAGCAGTGTTACATAGGCAATATTTCAGATACCAGCTGAGTCTTAAATGTCATTTGAATAAATGGTTTGGAAGAATTTTTTTTAAACAGAGAGGATTCACCAACAAACTGCTGAGCTGGGAACAAAAGAAAAAACAATCTTAGGCACAGTGATATTTTTCTGGCACAGAAACATCAAGGCAGTACAATTTTAAGGCTGTGCAATGGTTGCTATTCAATGAAGACAGAAGGGCATTTTAAATGAGAGGAACAAAACTTTCAAAGGTGTGAGTCATTAAATATTATATTATGAATTTCATTTTTTAAAGTGTAAATATTTTTTCTTGACACTGGTTGCATTTCACTGTGATATATTGTGAGCATTAACTTGCTATATGTTTTTTTTTTCTTTATGTGATGTTTTCATGCTTCCTATAGAACTAGGGGGGAAATCACTATTGATTTCTTAATATTCTTGGTTCTCCTTTGGATGGATAGAAAATTTCCATGCATGGAGAGATGGTACTTTGAATGGGGCAGACTTATCAGGACACTAGACAACTCAAAGGATTACAATATAGAATTTATAGGATGAAAAAATATATAATAACAAACACTAAAATAACAACAGTGGATTAATAATAATATGCTAATGCACTATGTTAAGGTAAAACATAACACATTTAAAGCTCTGAGACCTATAAAATATTAGACCACAGAATATTATATTTTGGGCATTTCTACATTACACGTGGGTTCACGTGATCAATACATTTGCTTGTTAGTAGTTAAACCAATGGAAATATAGTTAGTAAAAACCATAAAATCATTAACACTAAAAGCATTTATTTAAAATTGCCTATATAATCTTTAAAATGTGTTTGACTTAAATTTAAAATTATAAGCTACAAAGTTTAACAGTATAATTACTTGTGCTTTAGTGAAAAAAAAAGAACTGGATGCCATATATCTGGATTGGAAGCATAAAGCTATACAGTTTGTTAAATCAATAAAAGTCAAGGAGAATCTGAGATCTGAGTTCAGGAGGAAGAAAAGAAAGGGTTACAGTCATCATCTATGGTGAAACAGATTTTGTCAATTTAAGAGGTTAAGCCATAATCCTCAAATTTTGTGGTTCAGGAGGAGCTGCTTTAAGTGGTTTCCAGTGTGGTTAGATCACAGGAGTAGAATAAAGAGCATATTTCAGTTACCTATGCTGCAAAACAAACTACTACAACAATTACGGGCTTAAAGCAACAACCCTTTTATTATTTCTGATATCATAATTTGTTAATCTAGTTAGACACAGTGTGGGGTTCTTCTGTTTCTCAAGGTGTATGCTAGAAAAGGAATGTTCCAGTTGTTCTTCCTTACTCACCTGTTTTGTGTTTCATGTTGGAGTAACTCAAAGAGAAGTTGACTGAAAATCTCTTGCTTTCCATTTGCCCCTAGCATAGCTATCCTGAACTTTCTAAAAGAAAGGTGATTGCAGGATAATAAGATTTTTTATTGAAAACTGACTTTCAAAAAAAGGAAAAGTTTCACGAAAGTGCAAAATTTCAACTCTTTTAGAAGTTATACAGAGTCACTTTGATCACATTGTCTTGATTATAAGGAACTATGGGGCCGGCCCACACTCAAGAAGATGAAAAATAGATCCCACCTACTGACGGAGCCGTGGTACCATGCATTTGTGGCTCCCTACCACAGAAACCCACGCTCTCTTTAATTTATGATTACCTATATGTTTGACATCCATTTCTAACATAATCTCTTGGTCTAAGATATCTGCATTTGCACCCGATCAGAAGGAAAAGTGAAATGAACAGAGTACAATATCTTCCGTAACAGTCAGATGCTGAAAATTTCCCCTCACCATTTCTGCTTCCATTTTCTCAGCTAAACTTGAACTTAGTAGCATGACCATATCTAGCAACGAGGAAATACGGAAAATGTAGTCTTCAGTAAGGCACGTGCCCAGCTATCAAACCTGGGACTCTTTTTCTGTTAATGATGGGGAGAAGACATTGTGAGACAACTAAAATTCTCTGGCAAAATATTAGTAGTATTTAAATCGTACATTTTCCCTCACATTCATAGATAGAAGCTTTATTCTCGTCTACTTCCTAGGATATTTTTCAGAAAGTACAATATGGAATACTGCCAGATTGCTATGGGAAAGAAGGCAGCTTTACTGGAGGTATTTTCTTTTAATGGCATTTCCTATGAGAGCTTGCTATTTTTAACCTTAGTTCATAGATTGCAAGCTCAGGTCCTTCCTTTCCTAGGAGCTGTAGGCATTTTCCTAATGATGCAATGTCCTTGGATAGATATGAATATGAATACAGACAATTGGTTCTCTGAACACAAAATTCAGCTGAGCTGCCAGGAAAAACAATCACACCAGTGAGTGTTTCCTCACAGCTTTACCATCATCTTAATAAATCTCAACAATGTTTGCTTCTTATTCAATGCTGACCATCCCTCTTCCTCCCACACAAATGACTGGTTATAGGCATTTTATTTGGGACAACACCATAGTATCTGCCTGAATAAGAACAAAGTAATTTCCCTCAGAGCTCTTGCCGAATACATTAGGAACACACACTCCATCACTTCCCAATACACACTCAATGCTCATTCTCTAAACTCATCCAGATAGCACATGTGTCTAAAGGAGACAAACAGTGCTGAATTCAGATTGTTGCTTGTCTGTTTTTTAAAATGTAAAGTAAAAATGAAAAGGGTAAGGCAAATCAGAAATCACTAACACTGATAATTTACAATGTTATTCCAATAGTCAACGTTTTCTCTACTTACATTTTACCTCTAAAATATTAATATATTCAACATCTCCTCCCTTTTGCTAATATCTCATACAGTTTTTCCAACTGACCTTCTGAATTATACTTCTCAAATTTCCCTCAAAATATGTGGACAACCTGCTTAAATGACTCCTTACAGTCCAAACGAATATTCTTTACCTGCATGCTTTGATTTCGAGTACCTGACTGGACTTTTTTTTTTTTCTTCTTCTTCTGGTAGCTTAGATTTTTACTTGGTTGCCCCAAAAGGTTTTGGGGTTAGAATTTTCAAAAAGAAGAATTTGCAAGACATTTATGGGATAGCATTCTGATAGAAGCCATTATTCTCAAGGTCAGTGGTTGTGACAAGCAGATGCAGAGGTGCCAGTGGGTTCCTGCCCCCACTCCCCTCTGCTCTGTGTCTAGACCTTCTCAAATGCTGACCCTGTTAGCCATCTGCACCTCCAGGTCCTCCAAAAGAAGCTTGGCAGCTACACACAAACAAAGTTTGCATTGGGCCACCCCACAAGTTTTTTCTTTGCAGCACCATTTTAGCCTCTGGACATGCTTGCCTTCTCATATTAACTGGATGGAGAAAGATCTGTGATCCTCTTGACAGAATAGGCAGGAAGGTAAATATGAGTAGGAAAGGAGAAATTATCCTGGTCCGTTATCAGCTGCCTCTAATTAAAAGAATAGAGTGAAGGGACAGGGAAGAGGAACTTGCCTGTTAGGAGGCTCACTAACAGATGTCCTAAAGCAAGGAGTACACCCTGGCCCATTACCAGCTATCCTCAAATGAGAAAGAAAAGATGTTGGGAGAAATGCAAGACAAAGGAGAAATAGCCCCGTTTACCAACCACAAGTCCTCCTTCCCAGAACTCTGCTATTATGTGGCTTTACTTCTTTCAAATAAATCACAAAAGAGAGAATGGGGAGCATATCTTCCACCCTCAAACAATGTAAGGGCGGGGGACAGCTTTCTTCACTTGGGTCTGCCTGCTCCACCTCTCAGAGTGTACTTCCTTTAACAAAGTCTTAATTACCTTATATCTTTACAAACTCTTGACAAAATTCTTCCCTTCAAGAGATAAGGACCAAGGGAAAACTACCATTTCATGGTAAAATTCCAACTCTCTCCTACACATTTACTTCCCATCTTATGCCAAAATTATGAAATATCTCATTCTTATTATATATAATAACTGAGTTTCTGCATCTCTGACTGAACCCTGATGGTTAAAGTCCCTGAAGTGGAAGAGAACTATACCTGCAACCAGACTGATTACTTCTAGATGACAAAAATAAACTCTTTTTTCTGTTTGTTCATTTAATCCATTGTTTACTTAGTGTTTTCTATTATTCACAGCTAACCAAATCATAGCTAATACCCAGGATCTCTTGACACTTTAACCAACTAGTAGAATTCCCCTCAATACTAAAATTATCCCTATTTTATCCTTGTTAAGGGGATGTGAATCAGATAGAATTTTATAGAACTGACTACAAACTCCAACTTCAACAATTAATATAGTAGTATCCATTTTTTATTGCTGTCTCTTCAATATATAATAGCAACAAAAAGACATATGATATAGGCAAAGAAAAATATTTATTGAATAATGAAATTAACCCCTTTTGTATATAGAGTCCTTTATGGATAAGACACAGATAATTTAGAAAAACCTGGTAAATATTTTACACCCGTAGGGTAACATGGATTTGCTGAAAAGGTAATTCATCATATACATTATTTAAGCACTAAAGTGGTAATGTTCAATTGTACTGTGCGGAAAGGCCCTACCTTCCGAGTGTTGTGGAAGGCCCTACCCCTTCACCTGTCGGAAAGACCAAGTGGCACTGGGAGTTCTTGCAAGTTCAGGTTGTTTATTTTATGCAGGTGGGCCCAGAGGAGTTGTTTCCAACGTCTGAGCCCCGAACACGGCAGGGTGGGGGAACTTACAGCACAGCATTTCCGTAGTAATCATCAGTTTCCTGCACGCGGGCTGGGGTTGGGGGGGACAGGGGCTCAGGGAGAAGGAGAACCAAGAAGTGACTCCGGGGGGTGGGGCAGGGCAGGGTCCCGGACTAGACTGTCGGCCATGTTGGCAGGCAGTATTTCTCTACAAATTAATTTTTAAAATAATGTGTGTATTTAACTTCTGTTATTAAATTAATTTACTCAGGAGCATTAAGATAACACCTTTCACTTTTGAGAGATACAATAAGCAAAAATTAAGTAAGTATAAAGTGCATTTGGTCATCATAATGAATGCATATAGTGAACATATAAATCTAACACCGTATGTATCACTGTAAGTGCATATCGTTTTCAAATTCCTGAGTGGTTTTCAAGAGACCTGTGTATGACTTTTGGAAGGTTGAAATTACACACCCATTTTCTGAATTCAGTGCAAAATATGTGAGATTAATAACCAAATAATTAAAAAGCAAAAAAAAATCAATCTAAAACAGATAAGAGCTCCTCTACTATCTTTTGGGTCAAAGAGGAAGTGATTATGGTAATTTTAGTTTATTTCAAAAATTATGAGTTCCAAGAAAGATAGCGGGAAAATAGTATATTGTCATATTTCACTGTACTGAAATGACCAGGTTGAATAAAAATAAGTTAAAAGAGGGTACTTTCTGTAATTTGAAACAGAAAATTAAAAAATAAAAAAGAAGAGAAATTCCAAACTATCATACAGATACAATGTTATTTGGACTAAATCAATATAGGTAATAAGAAATTGACATTAGTAGATGTCAAAAATTTTCTCCTAGAAAAGATCAGTTTTTTTAAGTTTTTAGAGACATATGCTTTTCATTGCAGCAACTCAACTCTGCTGAGTAGTTTAAAAACAGTCATAGACAACAAATATGTGGGGTTTTGTTCCCATAAAACTTCATAAACACTAAAATTTTGAATTTGTAAAATTTATGCTTTAAAAATGTTATTCTTATTTTGTCTTTTCAACCATTTAAAAATATAAACATGTAAAAACCATGCCTAGCACTTCATCAGGGAATACATTTTCATTTATTTGCATCTTCTTTAATCAATGTCTTATAGTTTTCAGTGTACAGATAGATATTTTGCATCCTTGGTTAGATATATTTCTAAGTATTTTATATTTTTTATTATATTGTTTTGATAAGGTTGTTTTCTTCATTTCTTTTTCAAATAATTGTGTCAGTATATACAAACACAACTGATTATTACATATTGAATTTGTATCCATAAAATTTACTGAATTTGCATAGTAGTTCTAACAGACTTTGGGTAAGCATTTTCTATACATAAAATCATGTAATCTGCAAACAAACTGTACTTTTTCCTTTCCTATTTGGATGGCTCTATTTTTACTTTATTATTTTATTTTATTTTATTTACTTTTTGACTGATTGCTCTGGGTAGATCTTCCAATACTATGCTGAATAAGAAGGGTGAGAGTATTTACTCTTGTCTTGTTCCTATCTTAGGGAAAATGTTTTTATATATATGTTAGCTTTATTATATATAACTTTATTATTGACTTTGTTATATTGAGGTATATAGTTCTTCTATACCGAATTTGCTGAGAATTTTACTACAAATGGGTATTGAATTTTATCAAATTTTTTTGCATCTATTGAAATAATATAATTTTTATTTTTTAATTCTGCTAATGTGGTTGATCACATTTATTGATTTACACATGATAAACTGTCCTTGCATGTCAGGAATAATTCCCACTTGATCATGGTCTATGATTTTGTTGAGTTTAGTTTTCCAGTATTTTGTTGAGAAATTTTTCATGTGTATTTCTTAGGAATAGGGGTCTACAGATGTCTTTTTTGCACAGTTCTTATCTGGCTTTGGTCGCAGGGTAATGCTAGCTTTTTAAAATGAGTTTGGAACTGTTCCCGTTCTTTAATTTTTTGTAGAGAATGAGAATAATTAACATTAATTCCTGTATAGGTGTTTGTCAAACTCACCAGTGAAATCATCTGTCTGGACTTTTCCTTGTTGGGAGGTTTTCAATAACTGTTTCAAGCTTCTTACTCATTATTGATCTGTTCCATATTCTATTCCTTCATGATTCAGGCTTTGTATGTTTCTAGAAATTTATCCATTTCTTCTACACTGTCCAATTTGTTCATATCTAGTTATTTATAGTAGTTTGTTGTGATCCTTTTTATTTCCATGGTATCAGTTATAATTCTCCTCTTTCATTTATAATTCCGTTTATTTGGCCTTTGTTCTCTTTTTACTAGAGTAGCTAAAGCTTTGTAAATTTTATTTACCTTTCCAAGGAACCAACTCTTACTTTTCTTAATCTTTTCTAATGCATTTCTATTCTCTATTTGATTTCCTTTTGCTCTAATATTTTCTGTTTCCTTCTGCCAAATTTGGAACTCGTTTGTTCTTTTTCTAGTTCCTTGAGGTGTGAAGTTAGGTTATTTAATTTGAGAGCTTTCTGTTTTTTCTTGATGTATGTCTTTATCACTATAAACTTCTTGGAACTGCTTTTGATGCATCCTGCAAGGTTAAGTATTTTGCATTACCCCTTTCACTTGTCTCACAATACATACATAGATGCATGTGAGTGTGTGTGTGTGTGTGTGTGTGTGTATGTATATATAAATACACACACACATTAAATTTCCTTTTCTTTGATACACTGATTTTCAGGAGGGTATTTAATTTCTATGTATTTGTGAATTTTCCAGGTTTCCGTCTATTACTGATTTTTAGTCTTATACTATTGTATAAAACTTTCTTCTTAAATTTGTTGTGATTTGTTTTGTTGCCTAACATATGATGTCTCTTAGACAATGTTCCATGTATGATGAGGAGAATGCGTATTCTGCCATTGTTGGATAGACTGCTCTGTATATGTATTTTTAGGTATATTGTCATTCAAATACAGTTTCCTTGTTGATTCTCTCTGTCTGGGTGATCTACCCATTTTTGAGAGTGGAGCATTTAAGTCTTCAACTATTGCTGTCTTGCTGGTTTTTCTTTTCTTTTTTTTTTTTTTAGCTCTATTATCATTTACTTTATGTAATTACACACTCCATGATTGGATGCATAACTATTTAAATTTATTATATGTTCTTCATGAATTGACCCTCATAATTATATAATAAACCTTCTTTATTCTCTTTTGATTATTTGTAACCTAAGAACCATTTTGTTTCATATAAGTACCTACAACTGTTTTCTACTGCTTACCACTTGCTTGAAATATATTTTTCCATCCCTTCACACTCAGTTAGTATCCTTAAAGCTAACATGAGTCTGTTTTAGGCAGCTTGTCATTAGATTTTTTTTTTCAAGAGCTATTCTGCCTTTTGATTAGCATATTTGATCCATCTATCTTTGAAGTTACTGACAGGTAAGGACTTACTATTGTTTTTAAAAAATTATTTTCTGACAGTTTTGTAGATTGATTGTGCCTTGCTTCCTTCCTTACTGTCTTCTTTTGTGACTTGATGACTTTTTGCAAAAGTATGTTTGATGCCATTATCATAATCTTTTGTGTATCTACTCTAGGTTTTCCCTTTATGGTTACCATGTGGTTTAAATAAAATAAATTGTATGTAGGCTTTTTTAAAGTTTAGAGCCACCTACTTCAAAAGCACATTAGAAACTTTGTACTTTTACTGCTCTCTCTCATAACATTTAGTATTGATGTTTCAACTCACAGCTTTTTTACATTATATACCCAATAACAATTATTTTAGTACAACTATTTTAATAGGTTTTTTAACTTTCAAACTGGAGTTGTGATTTATGCATTATTATTTCAATAGTGGAGAAAATGATTTTGACTATGTATTTGCCATTAGCCATGAATTTTACAAATTCATATATATTTTATTATGCTAATTAACATGATTTTAGTTCAACTTGAAAAACACCTTTTAGCGCTTCTCGTAAGACAAGTCTTGTGGTGAATTTCTCCCTCGGTGTTGGTTCTTTTGAAAAAGTCTTTATCCCTCCTTCATTTATTAGGCTACTATGGGTCTCAGATTGTTTGAGGTCACTATTCATGCTCTGAGTTCAGGGTGTGTGCCACTGACTGAACTTTATAGTTGGGCGAGCCTGCTGCCTATTCTGTGTTCAAGTAATGGTGCTGAGTTTTCTATTCAGGTGGAGCTGCTGGCTGTACTTCACAGTCTAATGGGTCTGTTAGTTGGGCTGTACAATTACCTTTGGTCAGAAAGGTTCGACAGGGTGGTGCCTGTGGTCAATGCCTGTTCTGATGTTGGGAAGACATCACTCCTGGTCAGGAGTATCTTAGGTTATATTCTCTTACCAGTTGGGGCAACTGCCTGGGCATGTTCAGATTGGACCACAGGCTCTGTCCTGAAGTAGGTGGTGGAAGAACAGGTTAAGTTTCATGATCAGATAGGTCACTAGTGCTCTGCTCCTGGAAAAGATTGCTGATCTAGCTCTCTAGTTGGGAGGGGCTGCTAGCTGTTTTCTAAAGTTGAGCATCTACAGAATGCTCCAAATTTGGGTGAGATCACTGACTTGGATCGCTGCTTGAGCAAGGCCACAGGCTGTACCAGCAATCAGTCAATGCTATACACTAGAAGCTGCTGCTGGGTAGGTTTGAAGGCTGGTTTATGTGGCTGGACATAGCTATAGATTGCCCAGTGTTGTTGTTCAGGCTCTTTGGTTATGTGCAGCCAGAGGTTATGATGAACATTTGGACAGGTCTACTGATTTGTCTCTCTGCCTGGGTGAGGTTATAGGAGGGTCTCTAAAACTGCCTGGGTTCTATGGCCAAGCTCCCTGAATGAGTCAGAGTAAAAGCTATGCTCAGCAAGTTGGCAGAGATGAAAATCTGTTTCCCTATCCAGGCCGGGTGGTAGAATGGGTTCCAGGTGGTAGAATGGGTTCCAGGTGGTATGGCCCATTGACCCAAATCAGGCATAAATGCCAAATGAGCTTTCTGGCTACACAGGGCCATTAGCTCAGTTCTAGAGATGGGCAAAGCTGCTGACTGGGATCTCTGCTTGAGTGATGCTTTAAGCAGCTATGCTGTCTGCCAATATCTGAGCACTGGTTGCTGTAAGCCTCACTCCCTCTCTATCTCTGATTCTCAGTGGTAGAATGCCACATATTTTCCCAGTGATGCTCCTAAGCCAGAACCAAGTGGGCCTCAGGAAGCACTCTGCAACACTAAGGAAGCTCTATGTCCACGTTAGGTTATCTCTTCCCATTGAAATAATCATAGGCCTAGGGGCCTCCTCTTGGTACAGCTCTGTGCCAGCATGGTAGACAGGTGAAACCAGCTGGCTACCCTTTTAATAAGACTACTTGTTCTCTGAAGAGCAGATAGGTCCTTCAGCCTCATCCCCAGGTTCTAGGATTTTCACAATGGTGTTTTGTTTTTGGATAGTTGCTAGTTGGTCTTCTGAAAAGGACTGAATCAGGAATGACCTGTATCATTATCTTGATAATGTCACTAGCAATTGACATTCCTGTACTTTAAACAAATATACTCTATGATCAAGTGCAACACAAACACTATATGTGTGTGTGTGTGTGTGTGTGTGTGTGTGTGTGAGTGTGTGTGTAGTTGTTTGTTTTCTACTTTTTATTGACCAACTTCTCTAACTGGAAGAAGTAAATTCTGAGGATAATAGTAGGCTGGAATAAAAATAAAATATGCTGTATTTTATTGATTTTAAGATGCCATTCTCTCACAAGTAGTACACATAACATTGATTTTTATCTCATTATCAATAGTGTTTTACAATCTTTGTAAGCCAGTCAAAAGTCGTAAAGTTATTTTCAGTGCCTGAACCTACAGACTTTGTCATTTCTATTTTATTTTTCAATGCCATTGTTTTACTTGCTTCATTGTTGCTGCATGTGTTGAGTTTAATTGCCATTTAAAATGGCATCATGAAAATTACAGTATGAATCATTCATAAAATGAAATGTCTCTGATTATGCAGGATGGGTCAGAAGCATGCATTTGATATCAGTGAAGCAAATTTATTTTGCTGAAGGAATGACAGTGATTCCACATTTTATTGTAAAGCAATCATCAAGTGCTATAGAAAACCTAAGAAATGATACAAGTAGGTGAAACAGAATTAGTTGTTTCTTTTTTTTATTTCTGAGGTACATGAAAGAATTAGCTATTACATGACAAGCAATGCATCTAAATGTAGGTGGAATTGCCAACTCCCCTAACACAGATTGAAGAAAGTTCAAAAGAACAGGAAGTTTGTGTAATATATGAGGGCATCTGGGAAGTATTCAGCCATGCAATATGTAAAATACAGGTACTTATGGCTGGATTTTTTCTCAACAGTCCTCATGTTTTTGAAGATTTGAGATATGGTTAAATTAACAAACTTTTTCTTCATTCTTAATTATACATTAACTAATGATGGGTCTCATATAAATTCACTAGTTGAATGATACAAGTGGTAATAGGTGTAAAGGCAACTTTGAAGTAGTCGGTTAATATCGATTTAAGGAAAATAAAATTTGCAATTCACTTAATTGTTTATTTTGGGTAGAGGCAGTCAACAACATATCTAGAATTAGATATCTAGATATGTATCTTTTCATCCAGTCCACAGTCAGCTATTATTTTAGCAGGTTTTAATGTGTATGCATATCCCTAATTGGGTGAGCTAATATTTTTTAAAAATAATGCATTATATATATCATGAATATAGAATTGTCACTAAATCAGGATACCTTAGAAAGTAATAGAATGGCTATTTTAAGATATACAAAAAATTGGCTTCATAAGGATAGAGAAAGTGAAAAAACCCAAGTAAATGTGATGTTAAAAAAGAAAGGACTATTTATAGACAAAGTAAAAAATGTAGAGAATTAATTTATGTTTATATACTTCACTTATTAAACAATATTTTATTAACTGACTGTGAAAAACTTCTGATTGGCTATAGTTATGTATTTAAAGAAATATTATGCTGAGCATGTGACCATTATGAACAAATACAGTTAAACCAAGGAACTAGATGAACAACAAAGAGGCAAGTTTTTCTAGAGCTGTGAGGACTGTTGAGATGGTGACTTTTTGTCAAATAATCATACATGTGAAAGTTGCTGAGGGAACACACTGGGAGCCCATTCTAGTAGATAGAATTACAATATTCTTATGTGTCAGTCAAAAACTACAAATTTTTAAATAAGATTTTCCTGCATTCCCAATACTGCACCCTCAATTTGACATTTTATCAGAATGTTTAGAAAAATTATTCTAGTATTTGACATGGTGTGAGTGGTATTACTTTACCTGGCCTTGGTCAAGTCACTTTGTCCCTTTGGGCCTCAGTGTCTTATTGTAAAATGAGAGATGTTGTCTAGAAAAACTCTAATGATTATTCTTATTTATCATGCTTATGAACCTTTATTCTAGACACAGTCTGGAAAAAAGTTGGAGATTGCTTGTAAGATGTTTCTAGGTAAATTTGTGTCCATCATTGCATTTCCCACTGTTCTGTTATTACTACAAAGTATTGGTGGTGACTACCAAGATCTTCAAGAAGTTTAAGTTAAAAGAGAAAAAGAGGCTCAAATAAAAATAAAAATACCTTACAGGATGAAAGTATAATGTGGTGTGATAAAAATGTATTTAGCAATTGGGTTTGATAAAATAGGTAGATTTAACATTTGGAAAATAAAGTTGGATTGCTCATTCTTTACAATAATTGAAAATAAAGTAAAAATGTATTACAAGTACTTTACATAAATTTTTTTTATAATCTTAGAGTTGCTAAGTTTTTAAGTGTATGTCACGTGAGCCAAAAAGCATCAATTAAAATATCATATTTACATGCATATAAAACAGAAACAAAATCAGAAGACAAATTAAAAAGAAAACAGGGAATAGACATTTTCATTATATAAAAATGCTCTAAAATATATATGAAGTGTTTATACACATTCAAGAATGATTTGTCCCCATGGATAAATACCTGGAGATCATTTGGAAAATTTCAATTGCAGACATAAAAATTCTAATAATTATATGGAAATAGTATAACTTTCAGAAACAACAACAAAATTGTTGACACTTAAGTTCAATAATTACAGAGGTTAAAATTACCTAGATTTGATGAAATTATGGGAAAATAGCCTCTTTACTATACCGCTGTTAATCAAAAGAAAAGATAATGTCAAACTACTGTCTAATGATCACTACTTCTCTTCTTTCCAATGGGAATTCATAGGTTAAGCCAGAGTACAACTTTCGTGGTTAGATGCCATACCATGTTCCAACCTTTCCCAAGTAACAAAGGTTTCTTTCTCACCTTTATTCAGGAGAAAACCAAAACCATTAGCAAAAAATTTTAACATGTTTTATGTGTTATGAAGGCCATGCCTTGTAAAATCAGCAGCTATTCTCTTACAGGTCTGAATCTTACTTTAAGTGCAAGATTATTTAATAAATTGGAAGCAATAGAACTTGAAATGACGATAGATGAGAAAAAGAAAATTTGATGGGGTGAAAGAGTGGGGAAGAATGTATGTCAGGAATCTTAGTGAGGCAAAAGCTAATAAAGAAATAATGCATGCATAAGAAAAAGATTAGGTCTTAAGGATTTGCTCTGCCTCTTTAGTATGATATAAAACGCTTTAATTTCAAATGTCAATGTTTTGCTTTTTGTTTTTTCTTTTGTTTTTTTTTTTGTCTTCCTCTTGCATAAGTTGTTGTTGCAAAGATTGAATTCCAAATATGATAATAATGTTGAAGATATTTTGTAACCACAAAGCATTGCACAAATGTGTCTAATTAATATATTATCATTTACATTCAAGAAGGTCAGACTTTTTCGTTTCCGTGGGTATTTCTGAAGACACATTGACTTCCAGCTATAATGCAGAGACCGTAAGAAATGAAAAAATAAAGATTAATGTATTTACCCTTTCTGTCAGAGATGTTAAACCTATTTCAGAACTCAATGTATGCCCTCAAAAATTGGATAATATTCTGAGAAAACTAAGAAAATTACTTTAGGCCTAAGATACATGTCTGTTCATTGATCAGTTAGAAAATTAGTAAGTTCTATTACATACGAGTATCTGTAACTTCTTTTCCATAGGAAGCTTAAATACAAACTCTAAAGCTAAGCTCTGTATCTTCACATGAATACTTACCCATCCAAACCAAAAATAAAACAAAATATTGAATTCCTCATTATGATTTACTATGGTAATTGTTAGTAACATTACCAAGTTAGCTAGAAACCTTACAAAAACTTAACATCTGATCAGTCATCAACTTCTCTTAAATTTTTGCATTTTATAATTTTTAAATTCACCTTATATACATTGGCCTTTATTAATTTTAATCTGTAGTAGTGTAAAAAAATATGTACTGAATATATATGTCCTCCCCAAAACTGAAGTCCTATCTACCAAAGTGACAGTATTGAAAGCTAATTAGGTTTAGGAGGTCTTGAGAGTGAAGCCATAATGGGATTAGTTCTCTTACAAGAAGAGGAAGAGACCAGAACTTTTTCTCTCTACTAGTTGAGGGTAAAGCAAGAAGATGACTAGCTGTAGGCCAGGAAAATGATCCAAGAACTGATTCTATCAGAACCTTCATCTTGGACTTCTCTGCCTCCTCAACTGTGAGAAATAGGGTCTGTAATTTAAGCTGCTCAGTCTATGGCATTTTTATAATAGCAGTAAGCTGACTAAAGCAATTACAATTTAGTTTCTCGGAATGGTTTTCCCATTTTAATCTATCTTCTAGAGAACTGCTGAGATGATTTGTTAAATCGCAAATGTCATCTTTCACAGTTTTCTGCTTAAAATGCTGCAGCAACTTGCCATTTCTTTTAGGATAGAACCTGACCTCTCAGAACTGGACCTCCAGGACTCTGGACACCGTGGCAGCTTCATCTCTGGCTATTCAGGCAAAACACTTTTTTTTTCCTGCAGTCCTTCAAAACTACTAGAATCACATATTCACTCCTCATAGCCTCTGCCATTTATTTTTGTAGAATACCTTCTCTATTTTTTGCCTTCTGTGGACCAAAATCTATCCTTTGGCACTGAATTCAAATTAATCAGCATCGATTCCCTCTCTTACCATTAGATTTTTAAAATATATGTATTCAATTCAAGTCAATACAGTTTTATGGCATCCACTCTGCCAGGCACTGGGTAGGCATTGGTGATATAAGCTTGAATAATGCAGGCCTAGAGTCTTTACTTCCTGGAGCTTAAAATGTGTCTGGCTCTCCACTTTATTCTAGTAGTAATACTTTACCTCCATTTTCACAATTTCTGCAAGTTTATTTGCTACACCAGTGTGGCAGTCATGATGTTTTAGTCACTTTTTTTTGTCCAGAGTATATAAATGGAAACTAGTACCTAATAAAAGGCTCAGTGAAGTTTTATTGAATGAATATGTTTTATAATTTTGTGAATTCAATTACTAAGGAAGTCTATATGAAAACTACAGAATTTGGGGTGTGCTACAATAGTTAATTTAATTGTAAGGGGGAAGAAATATATTGCAGAATGGGAACACATCTGCTAGTTAAGGCCTGGGTGGCAATAAAGTGTAAATTAAGCTCTATGAATCTCAATTTCATTGACCGTAAAATTAGGATAATAATGTCTATAGTATAGAGCCTTTGTAAATATTAACTGGAAAAAATGAGGTAAAAAGCATAGGTACATACTAAATAAGTAATAAATAATAATCAGCATCATTATTATTTAAATGTACCCATTATTTGGAAGATTTTAAAAATCATGAGCTGAAATTTTCAGGTGATTTATGTGCAAAATAATACTAATTCTTGTGTGTGGTAACTGCTACTGTTTTATCTCAACCTGTCAGTAATGTTAAATTTTATTAGAAAACAATTTTGTAACTGAATGTGTGAGTCATACATATTTATATCCATCTTTAATAACTGTTCATAAGTTATACAGTTAATAAATCTTAAAATTGATCATATTAGATTAAACAGAGCTATATGTAAGTACTTGCTTCTGTAAGTTAAGTAATTTCTTACAAATTATTAACTCTAAAAACTTAAAAGATAATTATAGATAAAGTGATTGAAGGTATATATCATAGTTAAGGAAACAGAAAGAACTAAAGCCTTTTTTTAACTGAAAGTCTACTATAATAAGATATACGTTTTCATAAGTCATTTATGTGTATTGCTACATACAAACTTCAAAAGTAAGCTATATTCTAAAGAAGATACACAAATGATCAAAAAATAGTGTAAAAATGCTTAATAATAGTAGCCACCAAGGATATGTAAGTCAAAACCACAATGAGATAATACTTCACACACACTACAGTGACTATACACAAGTTCTAGTGAAAATGTGAAAAAATTGAAAAAATTGTGCACTGCTAGTAAGAATGTAGAATGGTGAAGCTGCTTTGGCAGTTTGACAGTTTCTTAAAAGATTAAACTAAGAGTTACCATATGAACTAATAATTTTATTCCTTATTATATACCTAAGAGAATTAAAACTGTATTTTCCTACCAATCCAAGAAAGAGGAGGAGATAAATGCTGTGCTTACTTTGTCCTGTGACCACATTAAATTTACAACTAAATTATAGAACAATCAACCTGAAGAACCACCTGAAATCTAGCTAAATAGAAGTTTTATAACCATTGATATAAAGAAGCCATGTCAAGACAGGTAGGTGGGGCAAAGCTGACCCTACACCTGTGTGTAATGGTTGAGAATTGGGAGGAATATCTCAGCTGTGAAGGTTTCCCCTGGAGGAGTGAAAGGATCCCAGCCTCTTGCTTTTCTCCCCAGCCTGAAGTTCTAGCTCCAGGAAAAGGAGACCCTATGACCTATAGCTGTGAAATAACAGTGGGGATTCTGACCATCTAGGTGGAAAGAAAAGACTGTGGAAAACACAGATATCCTATTAAAGGGCCCATGCACAGACTCTCTCACAGGCACTCACCTTGGGCATTGGCGGAGGAACAATGACCAGGGAGGCATCAGAGACATACAGGGAAATCCTGAGTTGTGTGGATTCAGGGTGAAAACTGGAGGAAATGGTCTTCATTTTCCCTGTGTATAACACTCCTTCCATGCAACCAGCAGCTGTCTTTACTGTGTTGTGCCTTCCCTCACACCACCAAATATAAATCTGCATTAAGCTTGTGAGCTCTGCTTGCTCCGCCCAGGTGACACCCTGGAACTTTGCTCCACCCACCCAACTCAGTCAATGCTGGAGGCATTTTATTAGCAAGCAGCCATCCCCACCTGCACTGTACTCTTTTTTGGACAACTGTCAGGGATTCAGGGTTCCCAAGTGGGTGGCTGTTGGCCTCAGTGTGCTCTAAGATTTCTACTGAGTAGCTTCAGGCTCAGCACTAGCACTAAACCAGACTCTACATGAACTGGATGAATACCACTCATTCCACCCTGGTGACTCCCTGAGATCCTGCCTCAACTAACTTCTGTACCCCATGTGGCTCTATCAACAGCTGAGTCTTACTGAAGCCAGCAAGCAGCAGAAGGCCTCCAGGTCCCCTGGGCTTTTTGCAAAGCTACCTATGGCCCACTAATGGTGGTATGGTGGTAGTCACCTTTAGTTCACAGAGTGGCCTCTTTCACACACCTCCAGGTTCAGGATAGGCAGTGACCAATCATGAATTGCTTTGCAGCTCCCTCCACATAGACCTGGGCAAGTCACAGACTGTGACTGACCTGAACTTCACCAGAACCTCTGCCAAGAGGTCATAAAACTAATCTACTTAAAGATAGGCTTCATGCCACAGCAAAACACCACTAATTAGCCGCACAAGTAGCACACCCAATGGTTGGTTTCAAAAGGTATCAGAGCCCACTGGAACAATTCCTTCTCTGTGGGGTAAACCTGTACACTGCAGCCTATGTAAGTTGTGGTTTGCCTGAGGGTCAATCCCACTCACTGAGGTAATAATAGTAATCAAGGCTCAACTATAACAAGAGGGCACACACAGTTTACACAAGAGCCACTCCTGGAGAACCCATGAGAGTGACCAGGAAGACGGTGCCTCTGAACCCACAGGTCACCTGCAATATAATTCCACACAGCCAAACTGAGAGACATAACAGATCTACCTAATAAATAAAAGCAAACCGAGAAGCAGCCAAAATTAGTGGGGAAAAAAATATATCCCAAAGAACAGGAAAAAACTGCCCGAAAAAGAACTAAACAAAATAGAGGGAAACAACCCACCATACATAGAGTTTAAAACACTGGTAATAAAGATGCTCAATGATCACACAACTGGTGATAGGGATGCTCAATGATCACAGGGAGAAATTAATCAAGAAGACAGGAAGCATAAAAAAGAACATAGAAATCATAAAAAAGAAACAGTCAGAAATGAAGACTATAGTAACTAAAATAAAGAGTGCACTAGAAAGAATCACCAGCAGTCTAGATGAAGCAGATGATCAAATCAACAATTTGGAGGACAACACACAAGTATAACAGCAAAACAAACAAGGAATTAAAAAAAATAAAGGTAGTTTAAGAGACCTCTGAGTTAATATCAAGTCTAATAACATTTGTATCATAGAGGTACCAGAAAGAGTAGAGAGAAAGCAAGACATTGAGAAGCTATTTGAAAAAATAAGGACTAAAACTTTCCTAATCTGGCAAAGAAAATAAAAATACAAGCACAGGAACTATAAAGAGTTCCAAACAAAATGAATCCAAAGAAACACACAACAAAACACATTATAATTAAAATGTAAAGGTTACAGACAAAAAGAGAATTCATAAAACACAAAAGAAAGGCAACTAGTTTCTTACAAGGGAACTTCTAAAAGATTGTCAGCTAGGGGGTTCCCTGGTGGTACAGTGGCTAGGCTGTGGCACTTTCAATGATGCAGCCCGCATTCAATTCCCAGCCAGGGAACTACCCCCCCAAAAAAGATTTTAAAAAAATAAATAAATAAAATAAAAGATTGTCACCTGATCTCAACAGAAATTTTAAAGACCAGAACAGATTGCCATATAATATTCAAAGTACTGAAAAGCAAGAACGTATAACAACTGCTTTACCCAGCAAGGATATCATTTAAAAGTGAAAGAGAAATAAAGAACTTCCCGGACAAGAAAAATCTAATGAAGTCTACCACCACATAACCAATATTACATAAAATGTTAAAAGGAGTTCTTGAAGATGAAAAAGGTAGTGAGGGGAGTAATATGAATATGAATAATAAAATGGCAATAACTATGTATCAACAATCACTTTATATATGAATGTATTAAACGCTCCAATCAAAAGACATAGGATAGCTGAATGAAAATAAGATACATATATATGCTGTCCATAAGAGACCCACTTTAAATTGACAGACATGCAGACTGAAAGTAAAGGGATGGAATAAAACAATTTACGTGAATGGAAACAAACAAACAAAAAAGCTGGAGTAGCAATAGTTATATCAGACTAAATAGACTTTAAAACAAAAGCTATAATAACAGACAAAGAGAGACATTACATAATGATGCAAGGACCAATCCAACAACAGAATATAGCTCTTCTAAACATTTATGTGCCCAACATAGGAGTGACTAAATATATAAAGCAAATGTTGATCAACAAAGAGAAAGAGATGAACAGTAATACAATCATAGTAGGGGACTTTAATACCTCATTGACATCAATGGACAGATTTTCCAGAAAGAATATCAATGAAAGAATAGCAGCCTTAAATGACATGCTACACCAGATGGACTGAATTGATATTTTAAGAGCATTTCACACCAAATCAGCAGAATACACATTCTTTTCAAGAGCTCATGAAACATTTCCAAGATAGAACAGAAGTTAGGCCACAAAACCAGGGTCAATAAATTTGAGATTGAAAATATATCAAATGTCTTCTCTGACCATAGTCTAAAAGTAGAAAGCAATTAAAAGGAAAAAAAACAAATCTTAAATAGAAGCATGTAGGGTTAAATAAAATGCTACTAAATAATGAATGGGTCAACAAAAGATCAAGGAAGAAATTAAAAGATACTTTGAGACAAATGAAAACAAAAACACAACAACTCAAAATCTATGGGACACATCAAAAGCAGTCCTAACAAAAATAAATTCATAGCTCAAGTAAATAATCTGACCTTACGCCAAAAACAACTAGAATAAGAATAGCAAAGAAAAGCCCAAAGTAAGTAGAGGGAAGAAAATAATAAAGATTAAAGTTGAAGCAAATGAAATAGAGTCTAAAAAAAATACAAAAAGTCAATAAAACCAATAAGTGGTTTCTTAAAAGAGAAACAAAATTAATAAAGCTTTAACCAGATTCATCAAGAAAAAGAGAGGAGAGAGAAAACCCAAAGAAATAAAATCAGAAATGAAAGAGAAATGACAATTGACACTACAGAAATACAAAGGATTTTGAGATTATGTTATAAATGATTATATGCCAACAAATTAGACAATCTGGAAGAAATAGATAAATTTTTAGAAATATACAAGAGCTGTCCAGAAAGTATCCAGCCTTGCAATATGAAAAATAGAGGCATTTATGGCTGGATTCTTTCTGGGCAGCCTTATACAATCTTTCAAGACTAAAACAAGAAGAAACAGAAAATCTGAACTGACTGATTACTACCAATGAAATTGAATCAGTTAATAAAAAAAACTCCCACCAAGAAAGATTCTAGACCAGATGACTTCACAGGTAAATTTTCTAAAACATTCAAAGAATTAACACTTTTCCCTTCAAACTATTGCAAAAAAATTCAAGAGGAGGAAAAGTTCCTAAGCTCATTTTCTGATGCCACAATTGCCCTGATTCCAAACCCAAAGATATTACAAATAAAACTATAGCTTGATATTCCTTGTAAGTATAGATGCAAAACTCCTCAAAAAAATATTAAAAAACAGAGTTCAGTAATACATTTTAAAAAATCATACACCATGATCAAGTGAGCTTTATTTCTGGGATAAAAGTTTGGTTAATATCCAGATCTCAAATAACATGATAAATCACAAACAAAATTAAGGATAAAAATTATGTGATTATATTAATATATGCAGAAAAAGTGTTTGACAAAATCTAGCATTCATTTATGATAAAAGTTCTCAATTGGGAAATAGAAAAAAAAAACACCTCAACATAATAAAGACCATACACGATAAACCAACAGCTAACATCACCTACAATGGGGAAAAGCAAAATATATTTCCTTTAAGATTAGGAACAAGACATGGATGCCCACTTTCACAACTTTTAGTCAACATATTATTGGAAGTCCTAGCCACAGCAATTAGGCAATAAAAAGAAATAAAAGGCACACAAATTGGGAAGAAGGAACTAATACTGTCATTTATTAGCAAATGACATGATACTAGATAGATACAATCCTAAAGAATTCCAACAAAAAATTATTAGAAATGATAAATAAATTCAGAAAAGTAGGACACAAAATTAATATTCAGAAACTGGTTGCATTTTTATACACCAAAAAAAAAAATGAATTGTCAGAAAAAGAAATTAAGAAAAAATTTCATTTATAATTGCATCAAAAAATAGTAACAAACTTAACCAAAGAAGCAAACTGTACTCAGAAAACTTTAAGACTCTGAAGAAAGAAAGTGAAGACAATACAAATAAATGGAACTGCATACTGTGCTTATGGACAGAACAAATCAACATCTTTTAAAAGTTCATACTACCCAAAGCACTCTGTAGATTAAGTTCAATCCCTATTAGAATACCAATGGCTTTTTTTTTCATGGAACTAGAACAAATAATCTTAAAATTTATATGGAATCACAAAAGACCCCCAAATAGACACAACAATCTTAAGAAGGAAAAACTAATTGGATGTATCATGCCACCTGATATGAAACTATAATACAAGGCAATAGTAATCAAAACAGCATGGTAGTGTAATAAAAACAGACACATAAATTAATGAAACAAAAAGTAGAGCTTAGAAATAAACCCATTCCTATATGATCGTTTAATCTATGACAAAGGAGACAAGAACATAGAGTGGAGAAAAGACAGTCTATACAATAAATGGTGTTGGGAAAACTGGACATATCCATGCGAAAAATGAAATTGGACCACTTTCTTACACTGTATACAAGAATAAATTCAAAATGGATTAAAGACTTAAATGTAAGACCTGAAATTATAAAACTCTTAGAATAAAACATGGGCAGTAAACTCTGACATTGCTCTTAGTGATGCTTTTTCTGATCTCTTTCCTCAGGCAAGGGAAGAAAAAGGAAACAATAAAAAAATGAGACTACATGAAACTAAAATGTTTTTGCGTAAAAATGGAAATCAACAGAATGAAGAAAAAATAATCTACTGAATGGGAGAAGATATTCACCACTGATACATCTGATAAGAGTTAATATCCAAAATATATAAAGAATTCATACAACTCAACAACAACAAAAAAAAATCTAATTAAAAACTGTGCAGAGGGCCTGAATAGACATTTCTCCAAAGAGGACTTACAAATGACCAAAGAATATGAAAAGATGCTCAATATCACTAATTATTAAACAAATGCAACTGAAAACCACAAAGTGATACCACCTCACACCTGTCAGAATGGCTGTCATCAATAAATCAACAAAGAAGTGTTGGCAAGAATGTTGGGAAAAGTGACCCCTCATACACTATTTGTGGAATTGAAAATTGGTGCAGTCATTATGTAAAATAGTTTGAAGTTTCTCAAAAACTTAAAAATAGAACTACTTTGTCATCCAACAACTCCATATCTGGGTATTTATCTGAAGAGTTCCAAAACACTAATTCAAAAAGACATCTGTACCCCTATGTTCACTGCAAAGCTGTGTACAACAGCCAAAATGTGGAATCAACCTAAATGCCCATAAATAGACAATTAGAAAAAGATGTGACACACACGCACGTGTACACACACACTGGACTATTACACTGCCATATAAAAGACTGAAATTTTATCATTTGCGACAACATGGATGGACATGGAGAGTATTATGGTAAATGAAATAAGTCAGACTGAAACAGACAAATACCATATGATCCACTCTAAGGAACAAAATAAACAAAACAGAAACAGACTCATAGATGCAGAGAACAAACTAATGGTTTCAGCGGGGATGGGGATGAGAAGCTAAGTGAGACAGGAGAAGGGATTAAGAAATATAAATTGGTAAAATAAAATGGTCACATGGATATGAAGTACAATATAGAAAATATAGTAAATAATTTTGCAGCAACTATGTACTGTGACAGGTTGGTACTATACTAATTGGGAAGATCACTGCATAAATTATATAACTATTGAAAAAATAAATGATTTTACAAAATGGAAAATAAAAAAGGACCTATCTTCACACTACACACACACACACACACACAGGGAATTACACAAAATAATGCTGTTCACAATAGCATTATTCATAATAACCAAAAGTAAACACAACTGAAAAGCCTATCAACTGATAAAAATTAATGTCATATATTCATGCAATACAATAATAGTTACCTACAATTGGATGAAGTACTGAGACATGCTATAATGTAGGAGAACCTTGAAAACATTTTGCTAAGCAAAAGATGCTAGTCACCAAAGTTCACATTTTGGATGATTCCATTTAGATGAAATACCCAAAATATAAAATTCTATAGAGACAGAAAGTAGATTAGTGGTTGCATTGGGTTGGAGAGTTGGGGAAAAATAGGTAGTGATTGCTAATGGGTAGGGTGTTTCTTTTGGGGATATCAAAATGTTCTAAAATTGATTGTGGTAATGATTGCAGAAACCTTATATTCTCAAAACTTAGTACAAATCCATGACTTTTTATTCTCAGGCCATGATTCTCAGCTTCATCCTCACTTACAACCAAACACAAATCTTAAAAGTCTTGTGGTTTCTCAAAGCTCTGTAAACATTAGGAGAGCATTGGCTTCAAAACCAACTAAACTGGAGTCTGAATTCAAGCCCTGACATTACTAGCTGAGTAAATGTCTGTTCTGCAAAGGTTTTCTTCATCTCTGAAACGTCAATAATGATGATGACCTCAAAAGGCTTTTTTAAATACTAAATACAAAGTTGTGTGTGTGTGTGTGTGTGTGTGTGTGTGTGTGTGTGTACAGACAGAGACAGACAGAGAGAGAGAGAGAGAGAGAGAGAGAAAGAGAGAATATAACAGGTACCAGAAATACTCCATTTTCTTCTGTTTTATTTACCTTATTTCCATATTTAAAACATTTACTCCATTATTATTTTATCTATGCTCAGCTGGCTTTCTTCATAGATTAACCAAGATTTGAAAATCCAGGACACTCGTGTGTATTGTACTCAACACTCTGTAGCCTAAAGCAGACCTCACCAATCAATCCCCCTATCTTTTCCTGCTGAGTATATATAGAAATTTAGAATCTGGCCTACACTAGCATAAGAATTAAAATACATTTGCAACCCTTTATTAGATTCTCATCAGAAAGACTTGAATGCATACTAATGACAACAAAGGTATGTGAGTTGTATCTACAGTCATTTCTGGAGAAAAAACACATTCTTTTACTTCATAATATATGGTTGAACTTTTTATTTTAGTACTTATCAATTAGGAGTTTATAATACAACAATAACAAAAAAATCACACAAGGACACAATGACATAGAATAATATATACATATATGTTTGTACATATGACTACTTATACACATACCCAAATGCACACTAATTTTATGGTAAATGCAGTTTTGTGCTAAGATGACAAAAAGAAATTATTTATTCATATCAATTTTTATGTAAACTAAATATAAGAGGTTAATGTGAAACTTGAATCAAGTAGGAACAACTCACCAAATAGAGACCTTGAGTTAGATAGGCCTTGTATGCTTGTAATACTTAGATATATTTTTAAAAAAGATGTTGATATTCTTAAGTTATGATACTTGCATAAGCAACTGATTATCTGAATTAAGGTAAAGGAGGGACCAAAATGGATTGAGCCTGAAAAATTAATAGAGTTACCGAAGTCCTGGGTACATCCACCGACATACATTTGCAGTACAAACCAAAGATACTGCAGATAAGTTATGATTTATCTCCATTTAAATGGTGACTATAAAATCCTGTTTATATGATTTATAGAGTCTGAGAAATGCACATTTCCTTTTGGAGCATTAACAAATGAATGAGTACTCTGGTCAAGAGAACCATTAATTTAGGAAGAAGATACACTTGATCTTGCACTTAATCAAGGAACACGTTTCCCTAGATTAAAAAAAGAATCCAAGAGAATTAGGAATGCAAGGTCGTCTCCCATGCAGAAAGGTCGGAGCAAACCCAAGGCACTTTATAAAAATGGCAAGCGTGGCAGAGCTGTATGCAAAGCCTACACACTATCTCCACAGCAGAGCTCTGAATGGCCTGGGGTAAGACAGAGAGGGCAGGATCTCAGCAAGTTACTCTCTTGCTTTAAAGTATGCAATGATAACTTTTATCTAAAATGACATTTCAAACTTTTTCAAGCACCTAAGGTAGAATGTCTCAACTCTGGTGCCATATATTGGGCAGGATCCTTGTTTTGTTGAGAAGGCCTATCCTGTGTGTTGGAAGATGTTTAGTAGCGTACTTGGCCTCTACCCACTTAAAATGCTAGTAGCATCCCTACCTCCAGTCATCAAATATCTCCATATATTGAGAAATTTCCCACTGGGGTAAAACATCACCCCCAGTGGAGAATCACTGATCTAAGACCTATACCTATCCTCTCCTCCTTAAAAACTTATCATACATACAGCAGAAAAAAACGTAAGCAGAGTAGATCTTAGAGCACTGTGACATGCATGCTCCTCTTACCACCTGAATGCCTTAAGAAAGATATACTCTCCCCTTTGCCATTCCGTGAGCCTTTCACAATTCAGCTCAGGCCCTAGTTACTCCTGAAGCCTCTCCTGAGGAGACTACTTTCAATTAGAGGGTCTCTCTTCTTTTTTTCACTCACACTTTTGCCAATTATGGAATTTACTTTGCTGCACTGCAATTTTTTGTTAACTTGCCTGTTTTCTTTCTAGGTAGAGGGCTCCTTAAGATCAAAGAATCTTTCTCATGCATCTATTAATACATAAAGACTTACACAAAAGTGTTGCAAACAGGTTGACTGAAAAAATTTACTGAGTGAAAGAATGAATTTGTGATTTACATCTGTAATGTGATGCATATCTTAAAGAAATTAGAAAATGAAATACAGACATAGAATAATTAAGAACAGAAGGAAGTAAACTATCTGGTATTTAAAAGAAAAGGAAGAAAAGACTTCAGATGGCAGCAGCAACATGTGGACAGACTTGTACTGTGAGGAGTACACAGAAAATATAGGCACAACCTCTGTGTTTCTTCTCTTATAAGTGGGTTAGTTTGCATGAATCTGGGCTTTCTACATAGCAGGTAGCCAGGGACCTAGGCGAAGTCATTAGATTGGCAAACCACGCAAATGGGGACTATCAGAGTTGGAGTGAGCTACCGAAAGGTCTTGTCCAACCACTTCTTTATAAAAAATTCATTTTTCAATCCCCTTATCTAATGATTATTTTAGTAGCTTAGAAAACCTCCTGTTGTGAGAAGTTCATGTCCATTTGACATTACCAGTGCTGGCCATTCAGATATCTGAAGATGCTTTGCCCATGCCACACCCCCTCTTTTCTATGTTAAACATTTCTAGCACCTGTGGTCTGGTTTCTTGATTCCTCATTAAGCTATATTCAAATGAGCAAAAGACTGGAGATAAGTTTATGTGGTTTTGGATTCAGTTTTGCTATTAGTTGTAGAAACCAGTGAGTATTAACTGGGTTTTCTAATATTTTCCTTCCACATCCTCAAAGTTGGAATAACTTTATCTTCCTTAGATGTTTATGAGAACAATGTGAAATAATGTAGTCTTTCAAAGTGATTGGCACTTAGCAAGTGCTTCATAAATTTCAGTTTCCATATTTCCTTTCTTCTATTTCATGTTTCTTTTTCTCTTAAACTTTCATTTAGCTTATTATAGCAAGTTAACTGAGAATAACATTCTCAAGAAAATTTCCAACCACTCATTCATCATTTTGCTTCCCTGGCAGAATGCTCCTCACTAACACCCCAAGATGGTCAAAGAAATTTCTCCTAATAATAATTAATTAATAATAACAAAAATCTTAAAGTTCTTCTTCCAAGTCTGACTTTAAAGGAAATAGTTTATGTTCAGGATTGTTTTGCTCTCATCTCCACTTCAAAGCATGTTTATTTTACTATGTCATGATACCAGAAAACTCATTCACATTTTTGCAGACACATATCCACAGCTGGAGATATGGGGGAGAGAAACTGAATATAATTAGGTGGGCAAGAGGGGTAGGAGAACTTCTTAAGTATCAAACTTGAGATTCAAATGGGTCCCTAGTTAGGGTATGAAACAATGGAGTGGAACAGCAAGAAAAAAAAAAAGAAAAGAAAACCAGTCATAACTTCAGGCAATTGGACTTTTTATATAGGGAGTATAAAATTATAACCACTTCTATATTGGGGAACAAGGACTTATAATGTGCTTACTTGCAATGGTGTCTTTGCATTATGGATTTAAATTGTAAAAATTCACAGATAGAACTACAGGGCTGAGATACTAAAATGTGATAGTAGACACTTGAACAGTATTTATGGAGCACAATGTAAATAGCTATAATGTAATAGCTAGTATAGGTTTGGCCCAAACGAACAAGTCATATGAAAAAATATTTAAAAGGTCACATCTAGTTTCCTTAGAATTCACTTTGTTCGCAGAGCAAGTAGTAAATAGGTATACATGCCAAGATAAATGTTCTTCTCAACCTCCTCAGTGGTTTCCTTTCCTTTTCTTTCTTTTGCTTTCCTCTTCTTTCCTTTCCCCCCCCTTTCTTTCCCTTCCTTTTTATTGCTTTCCTTTCTCTCTTTCTTTCTCTCTCTAATAGAAAATGTGAAGTCTGAATTAGCTCTTCATTGCTATACAACAGATCATCCCAAAATATACTGGCTTAAAATAATAAGCACTATTATAATTACATTTTTGGACATCAGGAATTTGAGAGTGGTTTAGCTGGGAGTTTCTGGCTTGGGGTCTATCACAAGCTATCTGCTGGGCTTCACTCATCTTAAGACTTGATTGGGGATGGAGGATCGGTTGCCCAGAAGGCTTATTCACATGGCTGCTTGCTGGGAATCCCAACTCCTTATGATATAGGTCTCTCGTCAAGGCTGCCTTAGGAGCTGGCTTTCTCTGCGTGAGAGTGATGGAGGGAAAGAGGGAGGGAGAAAGTAGAGAGAGAGAGAGAGAGAGAGAGAGAGAAAGAAAGACAGATGTCACAGTACCTCTTTATACTATTTATAACATCTCTGGTCTCATACATATTGCTTATGCTTTATTCTATTTAGAAATGTGTCACTAAGTCCAGCCCACACTGAAGGGAAGGGGAAAAAAAAACATCCTTATGTTATAATATAAAAGAAACTAAATACAAATAAAAAGACTAAAAGAGATAGAGAAAGAGAGAAAGGAAAAAAGAAGGAAGGAAGGAGAGAAAGAAGGAAGGAGTAAAAAAGAGATTGAAACTGAATTTGATGGCAGCAGTCAAGTCTGGGAATGTGCTGAAGAGAAAATCTCATTCACACACACACTGAAACTAGGATTGGAGACAGAACAATGTGCATCCAACATGCAGTGTCTCAAAGATATATATTCTCTTTCATGATTTTGTTCTTTACTGGGTTCACTGAGGTCTGCTATGTGATTGGGGTCAAATGTCAGCCTTGCCTACAGTGACCTGGGAGTTTATCTGTGCAGCATACACAGCATAACTGGCTCAGAGTTGATGGTCCCTGCCTGTCATTGACTGGAACTCAGGAGCAGCCAACAAAAGAGCACCCAATAACAGAGCACCCATACCTGGCCTCTCCATGTGGCCTGGGATTCTCTCAGCATTGCTGCTAATTTTCAAAAGGCAGGAAATGGAGGCATCCAGGCAGTTAAAGGCTATCTGCAGAAAAATGACCATATCACCTCATTCTGTTGGTCAAAATACTTAGATTTTAACAAGATAATTTATAAATCTTCATCTCTCAATGATGGGAGAGTTATAACAAAGCATTGCAGAAGAAAAAGGGAGAGAAGAAATGTTTCACAGACATTTTTGGGAAATGCAATGTGCCACAATGTGATTATGTGACAGATATAAGGGCATTTCAAGCACAGACTCTGAAAATGTTTGCATTAAATAAAAACTGAGTTAGTTGTGAATTTTAGTGCTGTCTATAATTAATCATCAATTACTGCTGGTGCATGTTATCTTCATCTTTCAGGTTGCAAATTTGGCAATGAAAAAGTCAACACAATTGGGCTATAAAAGTGGTCCATTAAAAAGATTTGGGATTAATAGTACCTTTTCTTTTAAATACTTCTTGGGAGTGTATATATGTGTTTGTGTGTCTGCAAATATATCCATTTACTTTCTGAAAATTTAATTGGCTGACACATACTCATAGATTTAGCAAAGTAACTGAGTGAAGTAAACAAATTTACTTCCATTTTCTTGAAATTGTTATTTAAATCAACAGTCAAAATTACCAATCCATACAAGTATAGTATATAAATTTATACTTAATTTATAGATAATGTTAATTAGACACTGGGTTTCCATAATTCCCCTTATACCTTGGCCACCTAACAAGTAGTATGTTTAGGTGTTTTTATTTGGTATGATAAATTAGAACCAACTTCACCATTCCACCATAGCTCTGTTTAAAATTTATTTTGTATTATTAGGTTTAAAATGTTCGAAGATATGTGATGGTTTTGTCAGAAGTCAGGTATTAGCATCTAGGAGAAAAGAGCTTAATTTACAAGACCATGCAAAGTGACAGATTTCTAATTAGATAAGGAGTTAACATTAGGACAGTAAAAATGCTGCATTTGCAAATTTATTTGCTTTATGTTTTGAAATGGAAGATTTAAAATTGGATTTGGCTAGGGCTATAAATGCAGACAGTTCAGCTCTTTAAATGATATAGAAGAAATTCCATTTCTGGCAGGAGCAGACTTAGTCCGTTTGCCCAAAACTCCCAGTGAGAACAACTAGAAAAATTGACAAAAATTAAAACATACATGCTTTAAAGTACTGGAGAGCTCCCAGAACAGTAATGAACTATGATGTCAAGACTAGAAAGATGGAAAATTATGAGAGGGGTGAGGTCCCAACTTTTGCTTTTTTCCTTGTGATGATTGCTAATACTGAATGTGGTGGCTGAAGAAATGAATTAGAGAGCATTCCGTAGATTTGTGGGGCTGGTGGCACAAAAACCGGAGTTTAGAGCCTAGTATGGAACATAAGAAAAGACCTACCACAGGGAAGGTCCAGATAAACGAACTACAAAAAACAAATGATTATTATGTTCTAGGAAATAAAAGACAAGATGCAGAATTTTAACAGAAAAGTGATGATATTTAGAAAATAATGGATAACAGAAAAAAATCATATAGAATGTCTAGTAATTACAATATAATTAAAAATTAAGGCCTCAACTAACATCTAAAGATAAAAATGAAGAAATTGGGAAATATTTTAAAAGAAAATAGCCTGTCCACTGGTGTTCTAACTTTATTTTCTCAGATCTTTTATTAATATTTCTTTATATCTGCTGATAGTATGTGTTAATTTGAGTGGGCCACAAGGTGACCAGACCTTAGGTTAAACCATTTGGTAAAACAATATTCTCAGGGTGTCAATGAGGGTGTTTCTGGATTATGTTAATGTTGAATTGGGAGACTGAATAAAAGTGGATTGCCTTCCCTAAGATGAATGGGCCCATCCAATCAATTGAATAGAAGAATAAGGCTGAGTAGGAGGACACTCTGGCTGACTGCCCATTTGGGATCCTGATCTTCTGCCCTCACACTCTAACTGAAACATTGACTTTTCTTGGGCCTCATTCTTCTGGCTTTAGACTGGAACTTACTTCATCAGCTCTCTTGGTGCTCAAGCCTACAGACTAGGTCTGACACTACATGCTGACTCGCCTGCGTCTTCAGCATGTTGCTTATAGAACTTGGCACTTTTCAGTCTCTAAATCACAACAGTCAATTCCTTACAATAAATACAGTGGATTCTCCATTACCTGGAACTCAAGCAACTGACACTCTTAAGTGACTGGTAAAAAATCAAAGAAATAATATTATATTTATCCAGCTTGGGTGCTGGTTAACTGAGAGTCTACTGTATCTATCACCTATCTGTGTATGCATTTGTACACACACACACACACACACACACACACACACACACACACCCTGTTAATTCTATTTCTCTGGAGAATCCTATTACATCAGTTTTCCACATCATTGTATTCTCTGCTGAAACATTCTTATTGGTACATAAACAAGCTCTAGCGTCTCTGCCCTTAACTTCAGTTTACCCATCTGTTTACTGATCATTTGTTGCTTCCTCCTTGGGTACAATTTTTCACTCTCTTTTTTTTCTTACTGGTGGTGTGATGTTGAGGGGGTGAAGTGGGAAGAGGGGAGTTGAAAATGGCCCAGTGATCCAAGGCTTTGAGTGGAGAACCCAGGTAATGGTTAAGCAAACCACCCATTAAACTTTTAACCATCCCTTCCCCACCCACTACAAAAGGTATATTTGTTGTCTTTTGGCCTATAAATTTGATAAATTGGAGGCAAAAACACACTGCCCTAACCTGATTTTATAGATAATTTTTAAGAAAAAATAATATTTAGTTTATCTTAGTTATTTAGCTTATTTTAAGAAAATAGTCTTTGTCCAAATAGACTGGTTTCCAAGCACCAATAATTTCTAAATATGGTTTCAAAGCTACCAGGGTCATAGGACCTTGATGTAGCATGGCTACAAGTCCAAATAATATATGTCATTTTGAGCACTAAGCTGTCAATAACATAGCTGGGAGTAGACAATGTGTAAGTAAAACACACTTACATTTAGATTCAAACAAGGTGGACATTTTATTTCCAGATGACATTTTTTGCCTCAAAGTAGTGATATCACTGAAATTCATGTTTAGAAGATGACACTGCTCTAAGTACCAGACTCTGTGGGTCAGTGGTACCTGTTTGACCAGCAAGCACTTAACTATTAGTCCTTCTAAGCAAAAATGTGTCCAGTTTTTCTTCTGGAGAATGGTGGTAGTTTTCCCCATGTATTTTGTTCTGTTGATTTTTCTTGGGTAGCTGATGATGCCACTTTTGACTCTGAATATTACTTACTATTTCATTCATTTTTGCTCAGATTAAGGTCCCCCAACTCCCCTCTATAGGTGGTGGCATGATGCCATCCAAGGAGGGAATATAATGATTAATTTCATGAAAACTGAATAGCTTGGTTTACACTTGAACCTCATTTCTGTTTGTGAGTGAGTTTTAGGAGCAGAACTGGTCTGCATCCTGACTATGCTTTCTGAGTGTTATTATCATTAGTGACTTACTCTTTCTATTCCCACATATTTTATCTGCAAAATGATATCATTTATTTCCTCTTAATGTGAGGAATATATACTATGAGGCTGAGTTTATAGAGTACAGAATGTGTATTGATATAGAATCTAATATATTCCTATATAAACTAGCGTTCTAATGACAAATATGGAATGCAGTAGAAACCTAATAAAATACAGCTATAAGAAATTTTTTTTTTCGTAGTGTGTGGGTAGTTCCCTGGCTGGGAATCGAACCCAGGCCATAGCACTGACAGGGCCAGCATCGAAGCCTTAAGCCACTACGCCATCAGGGAACTCCCAAGAAATTTTTAAATATCCTTGTGTATTGAATAATTTTTGTCTCAATAAATACCTTTTGATAATTTTTAAAATTGTGGGAAAATACACATAAAATTTAGCACCTTACCCTTTTATGAGTGTATAATTCAGTGCCATTAAGTAAATTCATAGTGGTGTGCAACCATTACCACCATCAATCTCCAGAACTCTTTCCATCTTGTAAAACTGAAACTTTATACACATTGAGCAATTATTTCTCACTCCTCTCTCCCTTGAGCCCCTGGCAACCACCATTCTACTTTCTGTCTTTATTAATTTGACTACTCTACGGACCTCATATAAGTGGAATCATAGAGTATTTTTTTTTTTTATTTAGCTGAATTGACGAAGAATAATGTCCTCACATTTCATCTACATTAAAGCGTATTTCAGAATGTATTGGATCTTTTAGGCTAAATAATATTCTATTCTATGTATAATATATATCATAGTTTGTTTATCCATTGATCGATTGGTGGACACTTGGGTTGCTTCTCTTTTGGCCACTGTAAATAGTGACACTGGCAGTGAAGGTTGCAAAAGTGGCTGCCCACCTCTGTGCCTTCAATCAGAATTGACAACTAGTGATCAGAGTGCAGATCCCTGATATATGAAGGATAGAGTTCCTATTGCCCACCCTGGTCCCTGCAAGTTGCTACAGAAACACACAGCTGTCTGCCACAGGGCTAGGGTGAGGAAATGTGTAACTATTACCAAGCTAAGAGAGGAAACTGACCAAAATTTACCACTACTTAACAGCATCCAAGCTTCCCCCTAGAAGTTGCAAGCCTTGGAATAGAATTTAGAGTTCTAAAATGGCTACTAAAACATCAGACAGATTTTGCCAATAAAATAGTCATCTAGATGGAGAGACAGGTTGCTCGAGCTCTCTACTCTGCCATCTTCTGGAATTCCCTGTTCAGTTAATATTTAAAAAAAAATGTCTTGGACAAAAATAAACAAAGTAATTTGCATGTTGTTTTTCTTCACATGTATTCACTTATTCAATCCATTCATTCATGGATTGAATATCTGCCATTTTACAGTCCTCTAAGAGTCCAAGGCAATTAAATCATACAACCATCTACTTTCTAGAAGTTTGAAGTCTAACAGGAGAGAAAGATATAAGTAAACAACTGCAGTCCCATGTGATAGTCCTTTAACTGAACACCACAGAAGGTTCTGGGTGTTGTACTTTCTGCTTGGGTGAGAGGGAGAGGATGGGAGAGACCAGGGAATATTTCATTTCACCCACAGCTATCTCCATGTGAGTAACTGGTGAGGCCTGGGGACCCTTTCCACTCCCTCTCCACCTTAGTAGCATTAGCACCTCTGAGGTTGTCTGAAGAAGGCAGGTCTGTATCAAATGCAGGAAATTGGGTAAAATTGTTTTTATTCACCACCTTCCTTTATGATCTCTTTTCTCTTTCAGTAGTTCACAGAATTCTTGAAGATTCACATCTTCTCTTTAATCACAGTTTTTCTTCGTGTATCGATTCATCAATTGATTCATTTACTAAGTAACCATTTTGGGAGCACCTACTGTGTTCCAAGGACAAGAGTAGGGATTTTGCTACTACCTGAAAAAAGAGCAACTACCAAGACAAGTTACAGTCTCTACGTTGTGAAACAAGCAGTCCAGAGAGGAATACAGACAGTAAACAAGTGAATCCAACTAAATAAAATATTTTACTGTTTCTTTCTCTCCCACACATTCTCTCACATGATACATTAAAAATATCTTTTATTGGGTTCATGTTCTAATGGATTCACAAAATTGGACAATCACAACCCTTTTTAGTAGTTCCATGTCATGTTACTTCTTTTTTTCCACCAGCCCACATAAATTGATATTTCTCTTGTTCTTTTTGTGCAGTGTCTATATCTAGTCTGAGATGGCTCTTAATATGTTGATGAGGCCCTTTGTAGCTCAGTTCATTGTATTTTTCAATTTTCCACAGGTGATGAACATGCAACACATTCCAAACTACTGCTCTTACTCCTGTGACTTTTTCCTACCAGGTCCAGAGTAAATCAGGCTTTCTATGGCAATGGCTTTGGAAAGCTTCTAATATCTCAGGAGCCACATCTGCTCTGCCTGTGTCCACTCACCAGGGACCAAAACTGAACACGGCGGGACATCATGTTCTGCATTATTTAGCAGTGTGGGAGGAAAACACCCCAAGAGAAGAATGTAATTTTAAGCTGGGAAAAAAATGATTAAGAATCACGGGCGTGAAAGAAACAGCAGCAAGCAGATGTTGTAAAACACCAGGAAGGAGGAAAGAACAACGACAGCAGAGAGTGAATTGATTTTCCTCCTAAGTCTTAACATCTTTACTCAATCATGCCAGATGGAGAAGCAATCACTATGACTTAAGGTCCTGTTGGTCTCACTGCCCTTCCCACAACAGAACTGGTTGAAAATACTTTCTGCAAACAGCAGAATGATAAAAAGCAAATGCACTGTTTCATTTATTAATCAAGATTCAATTTATCTCACTCATTTGAGACAGCAAGCCGTGGTGCAAAAGAACAGTCTTTGAGGTATAGAAACATGGCTTTGAATCCTAATCATTTCACTTGTCACCTGCTTGACCTTGAGGGTTTTCTTCCCCCTTCCTGAGCCTTAGTATTCTCACTTACAATAGCTTAAGAGCTATCAATTATTAACTCTTGTGCTGGTCATTAGGCTAGTCACTTTGTTTTATTGCTTTATTTAATCCTTTCAAAAAACCTTTGAAGTACATATTATTAGCTGATTTCCAAAGGAGAAGAAAAATAAAAATAAATTTAAGGAGTTAATAAATTTGTAAAAGTTGGCAATCCAATGTATTATAGAAGTTAAGTGCATAGGTGATACGGTAAGGAGTGTCTGGGTTGAAATCCCAGATTCATCAAATAAACTTGGACATCTTTTTTAACCTTTTTGTGTGATAGTTTCTTCATAGGTAAACGTAGGTATTGAGAATAGCTGGATCATATAATGGCTATGGAATTAAATTGTATAGGTATGATTTTAGTATTATTCCTTGAACATAGTAACTGTTCAATACAAAATAATGGATGGATAGGAAAACAAAACCCACACATATGCTGTCTATAAGAGATCCACTCAGATCGAAAGATACATATAGACTGAGAGTAGAGAAATGAAAAAAGATATTATATGCAAATGAAAATTATAAAAAGCTGGAATAGCAGTACTTATATTGGACAAAATAGACTTTAAAGCAAAGACTATAATAAGAGACAAAGTAGGACATTGCATAATTGTAAAGATATCAATCCAACCAGAGCATGTAACTTTTCTAAATATTTACATACACAGTGCAGGAGAGCCTAAATATATAAAGCAAATATTTACTGACATAAAGGGAGAGATAAACAGAAATATAGTAATTATAGGAGAATTGTACACCACAGTGACACCAATGGACAGACCTTCCAAACAGGAAGTCAACAAGGAAACAGTGGCCTTAAATGACACACTGGACAAGATTAATTTAATTGATATTTTTAGAGCATTTTACCCCAAAGCAGTACAATATGTATTCTCTTCAAGTGCACATGGAACATTTTTTAAGACAGACCACATCTTAGGCCAAAAACAAGACACAATAAATTTAAGAGGACTGAAAACATATTAAGAATCTTCTTTGACCGCAATAGTATGAAACTAGAAATCAATTAAAAAAAAAAAAACCCTGGAAAACACAGAAACACATGGAAGCTAAATAACATCCTAATAAACAATGAATGGGTTAACAAAGATATCAAGGAAGAAATCAAAAGATACCTTGAAACAAATGAAAATAAAAGCATAATGACCAAATAAAATCTATGGAACATAAGGAAAAAAGTTCCAAAGGGGAAATTCAGGTCTACCTCAAGAAACAAGAAAGATCTCAAACAAACACTCAAACTGTATACTTAAAGATACTAGAACAGATAGAAAACTACTGACAAATTAAATTGGTAATGACAATTGCCAATAAACAAAAGTCCTGGACTGGATGGTTTTACAGCTGATTTTTACCAAATTTTCTAAGACTTAACAACTACCATTATTAAACTATTTCAAAAAATTCAGGAAGAAAGAAGGCTCACAAGCTCATTTTAAGAAGCAAGCATTACCTTCAATCTAAAACCAGACAAAAACAGAAATTTGTCCACTAATATTCTTCTTGATAAATGTAAAGGAAATTATCTTCAAGAAAATATTATCAAACTGAATTTAACAATATATTAAGATCATACATCATTTTCAAGAAGGATTTCTGAGATGCAAGCTTGGTTCAATATCTACAAATCAATTAAGGTGATATACCACATAAACAAAACAAAAAATAAAAATCATAGATTGTATCAATAGTTGTAAAAAAGCATTTGACAAATTCAGCATCCATTTATAATGAAAACTCTCAGAAATGTGGGAATAGAAGTATAGCAGGGAGAAGAAGGGAGGGGCCGTGGAAGGAGGAGGCTGTCCAGGGCAGCTGTAAAACAATCCAGCAAGGTACCCTTTGTGAAGGAGGCTCCGGAGACTGACAGGTTTCAGCATAATGATGTTAATTAACCACAACTGACAAAGTGCTGCAAGCTGGCATGGGTGGAAGTAATTGGTGGTAATTGGCAGGGGAAGAAAGACCCTCCTACTGTCTTCCATGCTGGGATATAAAACAGAAGGAGGGCAGAACTGAGGCACACTTGGGTCAGAGGTTTGCTTTGTGGGGAGCTCTTGGTTCATGGGGAGCAGCTGACTAGGCCCACTAGGTAGAGCAATGACTCTGAGTTCCAGCTCCAGTAACATGGCAGGAGGAGATAGGCAGTCATTGAGGGTGGGAAGCCATTGCCTTCTTGGGTCACTGGTACCCTAATAATAAATGTTTATTCTATAACTCAACTCCTGAGTCAGTCAGTCTATTGGCCAAACAGGGCAGGCAGTGATGAACTCAGAACTGGGTTGACCTCTGGTAACAAAAGGATCACACCTCAACATAATAATGGCCACATATGACAAACCCACAGCTAAAATCATATTCAATGGGGAAAAGCTAAAAGCATTGTCCTTAAAATCAGAAAAAAATGCATGGGTGTCAACTTTCACCACTTTTATTCAACAGAGTAATGTAAGTCCTACCCATAGTAATAAGACAAAGAAAAGCAATAAAAACACTCATATTGACAAGAATTAAACCTGTCATTATTTGCAGATGACATAATACTGTATATAGTAATTCTAAAGATTCCATCAAAAAAGCTACTAGAATAAATGAATTCAGTAAAGTAGCAGGATACAAAATTAATATTCAGAAATCAGTTGCATTTTTAAACATCAACGATGAACTCTCAGAAAAAGTAATTTTAAAAAAATTCCATTTAGTACTGCAACAACAAAATACCTAAGAATAAACTATAGCAAGTAAAAAACATGTATTAGGAAAACTATAAAACATTAAATGAAGAAAATACAAATAAATGGAAGATATACCATGCTCATAGACTGAAATAATATCATTAAAATGTCCTTACTACTCAAAGCAATTATAGATTTACTGCAACCCCTATCAAATGCCAATGACACTTGGCACAAAGCTAGAACAAATAATTCTAAAATATGTATGGAACATCAAGAGACCCTGAATAACCATAGCAATCTTAAGAAAAAACAAAGTTGGAACTATCATGCTACATATCAAACTATATTAAAAGGCAATAGTAATCAAAACAGCATGGTAGTAGCATAAAAATGTATATATACATTAGTGGAACAGAATAGAGCCCAGAAATAAACTTGACTAACTTAACTAAGAAACTAACTAACTAACCTATGAGAAAAGAGGCAAGACATACAAGGGGTAAAGACAGTCTCTTCAATAAATGGTGTTGCCAAACTGAAGATATGCATAGGACTACCTCAAACTAAAAAGATTTGCATAGCAAAAGAAAACATCAACAAAATGAAAAGACAGCCTACTGAATGAAAGATATTTGCCAACAATACATCTGATAAAGAAGTTAATATCCAAAATTTATTTTAAAAACTTATACAACTCAACACCAAAACAATAAACAATCTAATTTAAAAAGGGGCAGAGAATTTTAATTGATATTTCTCCAAACAGGACATATAGATAGTAAATAGACAACTGAAAAGATTCTCAATGTCACTAATAAACAGAGAAATGCAAATAAAAACCACAATGAGATATCATCTCACACCTATTAGAGTGACTATCATTAATAAATTAATAAAGATCAAGCATTGGTGAGGATGTGGAAAAAAGTGAACCCTCATGCACTGTTTGTTGGGATAGTAGATTGGTCCAACTGCTATAGAAAACAGTACGGAGATTCCTCAAAAAATTAAAAATAGAACTACCTTATAACCTTGCAATTACACTTCTAAGTATTTGAGGAAATCCAAAACACTAATTCAAAAAAGTATATGCATGTCTATGTTCATTGCTGCATTATCTACAATAGCCAAGATATGGAAGCAACCTAAGTGTCCATCAGTAGAAGAATAAATAAAGAACAAGTGGCACATACATACAACAAAATATTACTTGGGCATAAAAAGTTAATGAAATCTTATTATTTGCAACAATATGGATAGGCCTAGAGGGTATGTATTATGCTGAATAAAATAAGTTAGACTAAGTCAAAATATTTCACTTATATGTGGAAATAAAAAATAAAAAGAAATAAAGGAACAAACAAAACAGAAACAGACTCATAGATACAGATAACAAACTGATGGCTGCCAGGTGGGAAGGGGGTTACAGGGATGGGTGGGAAAGTTGAACAAATTAAAAAGTACAAATTGGTAGGTACCAAATAGTCACAGAATTGTAAAGTATAGCCTAAGGAATGTAGTTCATAATAATTGTAATGACTATGTATGGTGCCAGGTAAGTACTAAACCTATTGGGGGCAATCACTCTGTAAATTATATAAAAGTCTAACCACTATGTTGTACATCTGAAAGTAATAAAATGTTGAATGTCAACCGTAATTGAAAAGAATAATAAAATTAAAATAAACATAATGCTCATTTCCCATTGCCATAAAAATTATTCCATGGCATCATTTTTGTATTCTATGTTTTTTTGAAATTCATCCATTTAATCTATCAATATGCCCTTTCACTGGATGTTCATGTCATTTCTAATTGTTTTACAAAAATATTCACATATCTATTTTTTCTAAGGATACATTTTGGAAGTAGAGAAGGAGAATCAAAACAAATAGAAATTTTGTAGATTCCAATGATCTTATAGGAAGTGACTATCACCTTGAACTGTCATAAAATAAAATCATTAATTTTCTATACATTGTTAAAAAAAGAGACCACAGGCTCAAAATGTACAAAGCCCATATTACTTAATTGAGATTTAATACCTAATCTAGTTTTAGTTTCAACCTCTCCTAGGAATGTAATCTTAACCAATCCATCTGAAATTTTCTTTTCAGCACCAATGAGGTAATTCGCCAGATAGACCCACTGACTTTCCCCAGAGGAAGGTTACCTTTTCTGAAACAATCTATTCTTTGCTAAAATAACTTCCTTTTCCCATCTGATTTCTGCCTTTAGAGGCCTTTCTTTGGAGCTCCTATCTATTTGTTAGATTGGCTGTTGCCTGATTCCTGAATCACTGTATTAAACCAATTTGACTGTTACATTTATTCAGTTGAATGTTGTTTTATAATGTTTGCTTACCAATAATAAACATTATATTTACAAGTATAAGGTCTATTTGTGGTTAATTTGCAATAATTTGACTACTAATAAGTGTGAATTTTTTCTTATATGTGTTTATATTTGTATTTCAGAGGTTTGACTTGATTTGTATTCTGAATTAAAATCCCATTAAATAAATGGTTACAAGTATACTTTTCTTTTAAACCTCAATTTAAAATCCTAATTCTAAAGACATAGTCTAGTTCAAGTACAACTTGAACTAGAAGGAAAGCTAGCTGAAAGGACATTTATTGTAATAATACCTATCATGTCAATTACATGTTAAATACATTATTACCATATTTTTCCATGTATAAGATGCCCCCATGTATAAAACGACCCCTACTTTTCTAACTCAACATTAAGAAGTCAATATCAACCAGTTACTACTGTGTATAAGGCAACCACCAATTTTTGATCTAACAATTTTAGACAAAAGTGTCATTGTATACACAAAAGATATGATAATCTCTGAAATAAATGTCTAGATATTCCCATTTTATAATAAAGAAAATTCAAGATTAAGGAATATCAAGTCAATTTCCACAAGACAGATAGTGTAAAGATAACATTAATTTTAGAGTCCAATTAAGAATAAAAAGCATTTATTTGAGCAAAATGGGCTGCAGCTCCAGAAATACAGATTCAGATTACAACCTACACTGTGTTCCAACCATGACAAAACCAGGCCACTTTCATAGTCCCTGCCCAAGTTTCCAATTAGATGCATTTTATGTAAATAAAGTATCCAAATTCTTACATTTCTGATTGGTACAAATTGTGACATTGTGATTGGTTGACATCACACATTCTAATTGGTTGTTATGGAGTAGATCTAGTTAGATGGGTTAGGTCTTATTAATAGTTCATTGGTCAATAGACAAATTCAGAAACGCCCCTATAATAATTGACTCAGGTGTAAATGAGCAGAGCACAGTGTGAAAAGCTGAGACTGCACTCTGGAGTTCTTCCTGGTGTCTGGATTATGTGGGGAGCCCCTGTCAGCAAATGGTCAATAGACTCTTATTATTCATAAAATTTAGGCTCTCAATTGACCATGAGGAGTCATCTCAGCAGAACAATCCCTTCTCGAGGTACATATCAAGTGAATATTTCTTCTCAGGGTCTATAATAAATAGATGATAAATAGATAGATAGATAGATAGATATAAAATAAATGATGGGGCTAGAATTTTCAACTTTAAACAAATTCCTCAGTGTATCTATCTTAAAATCGCAGAATTTGACATAATACCTACTTAAAAAATCTGAATGTACTTTGATGATTCTTAATTTTTTTTTATAAGTGACATACTTCAGACCAGTAGATTTACAATGCAGTGATATGGAGAATTGGACAAGTAGCACATAGGGAGGAGAGTCATGATCAGAGGGAAAGGGCGCCAAGTGTACTCTGAGTCTATGTTAGTGTAGTTGGCACTAAGCGGAAGAAGGTTTTTGTAGGTTCATGATGCCCAGATCTAATCAATAAACTAATGACTGAATCATTTGGTCACTTTATTTTAGATATGTCAATTTACAATTCAAATGGCACTATTCCACAGTCTCCATAAAGCATTTACAGAGTGATTTACATAAATATTTAATTTTATGTTAAGACAGTTGACTGCTCTTTGTGTTGGCACCACCCAACAAATGGGGCTATTGCATTAAGTTGGTTAACTGCCCTGAATTTTCAGTGGGAACCATACTGTTTTAGAAAACACTTATCAAATAACCAGATTTCCTAAGAAATATCACTATTAATATTATCTATGATCTATATTCTGTTTTGTACAAATTTAAAGGGTGCTGTATGAGTCTTTCTGATTAGCTGGTTCATTATAAATTGAGAAAGAGTGATGGTTCTTATAACTATTCATAGTGCTAAAGTATTAACTTTTCTGATGAAATGAATATAAAGAATTATGAAATATCCCGGTGTAAAAGTAGCTACTGTTACTGAAGTCTTTGAATTCTCTTTCTGGCCTTACAGTATTTGGCTATGGGTAAGGAGAGACATAAATTGCCCTCACTTCCATCTTCAATACTATGAAATCAGATAGATATTCTCTTTAATCCTGCAAGATAAAAACTCAAACCTTTCTCTGTCATCTTGTGTAATTAAGAACAGAAAGGAAAGGGGAAAAAAAGGAAATGAAAGGAAAAAGAAAAAAAGACTTTTAACCTATGCATTTGGCACTAAGCCTAATTTGTTTCTGGCACATTGACTTAGGAAAGAGTCACCTTCTATGATGTAGTAAAATGATGGACTGCTAATCATCATGTCCTCTGAAACATAAATCAGGAAGCCCCTGTGAGCTCCCAAATCATCATCTGACTACGTGCATAGCTGCAATTAATGGCTGTTTGTAGAAGACTCTGAAGATGATAAGCACCTTCATTGGAGTAACAATCATACAGAAGCAGAAAATCTAAAGTAAATGGAAATATTAGAACATTAATGGATTATTTTAAACTATAGTAACACAACTTTAAATTTAATTTTTTTTATTTTGGAATTTCAGTTACTATATATATATATATATATATATATATATATATATATATATATATTTTTTTTTTTTTTTTTTTTTTTTTTGGTACGTGGGCAGCTCCCTGACTGGGAATCGAACCCAGGCTGCAGTGCTGACAGTGCCAAGGCTGAAGCCTTAAGCCACTACACCATCAGGGAACTCCCTCAGTTACTATTTTAAAGCTAAAAATAGTATGAAGCCAGATAATTTATTTCATGAACTCATCCTAGAAAAAGTGCTATATACATATTTCATTGCTGAATATCACTACAGTCACCTTAGAAGTACTCCCCTTGGGAAGCTGTGCACCAACACTGCGCCTAGTTCATCCTTCTTCTGGAATGTCCAGAACTGTTGTCCTACCCAAAATCTGACAATTAAGTTGTGAAACCTTTCTGAGTTGTTTGTATAGTGTTGACAATGTCAGCGTACCGTGGCAAGTTCAAAAACTTAATTGTCAGATTTTGGGCATAACGACAGCTCGGATGGCCACTTCCGAAAAAGAGTTCCAAAATTGCTTTGAAGGGTGGACTAGGAGCTGTCATCAGTGCACAGCTTCCCAAGGGGAGTGCCTTGAAGGTGACATACTGATATTCAGCAATGAGGTATGTAGCACTATATTTAAGATGAGAAAACGTAGGGCAGGAATAGTGTCATCCCCTTGGAGCTTTTGGCTACTTGGTAACAATGAATTTGTAGAGTCCTGTGAGCAAAGGAGAGTAAGTGGCTAGGTATTAGTCTAATAACATTTGATTTGAAGCACATGGTTAAAGAATGTGATATGCAATGTTTGAGAAATATAGAATAACAAGACAGATGACTTCTTTACATCAAAAAAAAAAAAAGAATTTAATTTGAAAAACATTCCAATGTACCTCCAGCCATGTTTTCTAGGTCCTCATTAAGTTATCCCCTACTGTTTTAAAAAAGTTATTATTTTTACAGTAAGCATCTTATTAGATACTGACAATAATGATACTAATAATAGCAGTGAAATTGGACAATTAATTTATAATTAGAAGTTTGTTGATATTGGAAGAGAGCCTTTGTGTTTTGGAAAAAATATATACAGAGACTCCTGTGAGTCCCTACTTGCACATTAGTTTACTCCTCATGCCAGTCCTGGGCTTGTTCTGATTTAGTCCCCTTCACTTTAATCAAACAACCTTAATAGAATTGAATTTACTCATCAGAAAATGTACTTTCACATTCCAAAGGGTAATGGTCTAACACGTTGTTGTTGTTCAGTTACAGCATTTCCATTAACTGTTACAGGATTCCCTTCCCCTCCCTTTCCTTCTCTTCCCTTTTCCTCCCTCCCTTGTTCTCCACTCCCCTCCTTTTCCCCACCTCCTTTTTTTTCCAAGAAAGGCTCTTGAGGGGAAAGTGCAAAATATATAAACTCTTTAAAGGTTTTAGACATCTTCACAATAAATATACTTCCAGATTATTCTGACAATTGTTCTTTGAATATTGCTAATAAACTATTTCTCAAACATCCATTTTAATGATTTTCTAATGTGGGCTTTGTGGGAATATACAGGAAGGACCCAGGATCACTTGGAGTGATAAATGCTCTTTCATTGGCTGAAGACGCCTTATAAATGCATTATATTTATGCAGGGTTTTTAAGAGAAAGGAGAGGCATCCAGTAAAAATCTGTGAGATGCGAGCTTGGGGATGTATGTGTATGTGCTGTGTGCAGGGGCGTATGAGTGTGTGCGTGGGTCTGCATGCATGTGGAGAGAAGAGCTAACATATGGATATATGTGCTTATGTGCATGTGTGTTTATTTGGGGAGGCAGGAAGTTTTAACAAAATGAACATAAATTAGGCATTGAAAATAAAAATTCCATCATTATTACAGTCTTTGATGGAATTTCAGAGTTAATGCAATCTTGATAGTCTTAGATCTGTGGCCCTATATTTTTCTTTAAAACTGGTGTCAGAAGTGCCCAGGGAAATTGAACTTAGTAAGATTTTATGTGAGAGTGTTTTGCAAAGTATAAAACATGTTATAAGAGTGTTTTGCTATTATTTCTACCATCCTAAAGTATATATCAATTTTCTACAAAATGCAAATCTAATGCAATAAAACAAAGCACCTTGAAAGCACTAACTTTGGAAATCCTGGTGAACATTGCCCTGCCCTAACCTCTCTTTCACTTCCTGCCAGATAAATTTATTAACTCATCATAAAAAACAAAATAAACAAACAAAGAAACAAAAACTTCACTTTAGGCTTAGCAAGTTGTGGTTTAAAATAAAATGTGTAATATGTGTTGGAAGTATCTCCATAATTATGCAATAATAAGGTCTTAGAGGACAAGGATGTGTCCCAACTTCCACTCTGGAGCACTGACTCAGGAGTTAGGCTGCCTGAATTTGAATCCTGTCCTGACCATGTATTAACTGATGTACAAATTACTTAATATTCCTTTGCTTAATTTTTACAATCTATATTTGAATAACAACATTCTTGAATTTTTGAAAAGATTAAAATTTTAATATATGTAACTTACGAATAGTGTATGGTAATCAATTCTCAGTAACATTTATATTTATTGTCATCAGAATAATAGATCATTATTAATAGGGGATTGAATGAACACTATGTGATGATAAAGATAATTCCGTAGTGATATTTAAACTTCATTCTTAAAAAGAAAATATACCAATTATAAGCAAAAAGAGAGGTGAAAGCTGTTATATACAAAAACAAAAACTTTGTAAAAAGGGTTAGATATGGTAAAATAATATGTGTGTATAAAGTCCCTGGTTAGAATGACACAAATTGGGTCATGGATTGAAAAGAAGCACAAATTAATATTAAGTTAATGTGCTAGCCCTGATTATAAAACCTAAAAGTCAAATATGGGTCATTTCTCATTTGTAAAAACTGTGTTTGCTAAAATTGTTAACATTTCCCTGCCTTTCCACCCTCTGATCAATATTCCTAGAATAGTAACATTGATATGACAACAAGCCCCAAATCCTTAATTTTTGAACTTTGGCTGGAGACATCACATCATGGTTTCAAGCTATTGTCTTGGGCCTTCCAGGACACATCTCTCTAACGTGTCTGTCCAATGACAGAGGTACTGGAGCTTATCTACATCAATTTAGTAATAATCAAACATGAATTATTTGGTTATGCCTTTTAAAATAACTGCAGATTTTCCAAGTTGGTCCAATGTCTAAATATAATACACACACACACACACATATATATATATATATATATGTGCTGTCCAGAAATTATCCAGCCGTGCAGTGTGTGTGTGTGTGTGTGTGTGTGTGTGTGTGTGTGTGTGTGTCTGTACAGTTGTGCTCATCTTCTCTACTTTTCCTCTGAATTTTCAGCTTCACAAATTACAGGTGTGCTAAATCTATAGAAAGTTGACGGGGAAATTAGGAGAGCAACCAGGAATTAATATGGTGCTGAGCATGAGAAAGCCCAAGGAAAACAGCATGAGTTGATTATTAACACCAATAAAAGACTTCAAATCATGTTCATGGCGGCAGTCAGAAGGGTGTTTAATGAGCTCTAGGAAAACTATTTGAAAACAGAGGAAAGAACAAAATAAGTCTCTCAGCATGGCATTAGAAACCAAAGAATTAGCAAAGACATCTTACCTTCACCTTCCTTAAAAACAGTCTTAGCTGGAGTTCCCTGGTGGTGTAGTGGCTTAAGGCTTTGGTGTTGTCAATGCTTCGGCCTGGGTTCAATTCGCAGCCAGGGAACTACCCACATACAAAAAAAAAAACAAAAAAAACAAAAAAAACAAAAAAAAAAAAAACCAAAATATGTATAAAAACAGTCTTAGTGATTTAACCGGTCAGAGAGATTTTAATGACATACTACTGCAGTTTTAATTAATATTTTTTCATTCTTATGCAAGCACTGAAATAAGGCTCTACCTCCTCGTGTGCTCCTTTTGGCTTCCCTGGGCCACATTGGACCACACATAAAGTACACTTAGGACAGCTGATGAGCTAGAGAAAGGTCCATGCATAATTTTTGTAATGTTTTAAGAAAGTTTATGAATTTGTGTTGGGCCACATTCAAAGCCGTCAGGGGCCACATATGGACCACAAGTTTGACCACATTGCTCTAAGTTTTGCTGGTTACATTTCAATATAATGCATTGTTACACTGGTAGAATGTTAGAAGTAGTTTTCTTGTTGTTGTTTTTTAATACATGAGATCAAAATAATATAGTATTTGGGAAGCCTGACTTGCTCAACAGGATGGCAAGTACGCAATACCTATTGGGCTACAGGACCTTAATCAGAGGTAATCTTTTCCTCCAGGGATATTTGTCAAGGTCTAGAGACATTTTTGGTGTCAACTGGTATGATGCTACTGGCATCTAGTGGATAGAGGGTCAGGGTTAACGTTAAGTATCCTACAATGCAAAGTACTGCCTCCTACAACAACGAGTTATCTGAAACAAAATGTTAACAGTGTTAAAATTGAGATCTAGTACATTAGGTGAAAGATATGTAGTGCTTTAACTACATGGAACATTTTGCTTTGTACTGAATAAACCCCATATTTTTTATTGTATACAAATGATACCTTTTTTTTTTTTTTTTTAGAAATCTGTTTCAATGGAAATTGAATGACCTAGTTGAATACAACTGTAATAGAGTAAGGCAGAGGCGGATATGATAGAAGAGAGTTAGGTTTAGGACTCTACGTCTATAAAAGAAATGATCTACATTAAAACTACAGAAGAAGGAATATAATACATTTTCTTTGAGTTGATAAAAAACTAAACATTTGAAAATTATCATAAGGAAGACAGGAATTGAGGTTGAAAATAGCCAACAATACTTGATATTATAACCAGAAGATTGAACGAGGAAGTGGAATTTTGGCTTAATTAGTTTTCAGCTAATAGTACTTTTTTAAATTAAATGTTTAGGGGTCCTCAACCTACCACAAATAGAGTAGGTGACATGAGGAGTTTCAGCTAAAAAAAGGACAGTAAGGAGGACTCATATCTCCTTTCTAGTCACCATTGCTTTTTTTCTCAGTGTGTCTATCAGTAAAAAGTGGATGAATAAAAGCTGAGAGCTGATATAAAAATTTTCCATGAAGGCACAAAGAATTTAACAAAAAAGCACAAATATTTGTTTGAAATAAAATTCTGAAGACATTAGACCTAGTTTTTTCTATATCTTAAAAAATATTATATGTTTAGGCAAATACAAAGAAAATAATATTATTTGTCCAAGACAATTTTCTATAAATTCAAGCAGAAAAGAAGCCTATGACTTGAAAATTAGTTGGTACTAAGTTTTCACAAATGACATACCTTAGAGAGTCACCCCAAGAAAAGTGTTTAGTCTATTCCTATCTTTGTTTTTATCACCAAAGGCCGTAGAGGGGAGTCCTTGGTGACTGATAAGAGACTAAGAACTCTTCCTTAGTTTAGATTTGCCAAATATGCATCTATTCAAGTTTTTTAAAGTTTTTATAGCCTAGAAAATTGTAATAAATTGAGAGAAATCATTCATTAAGTGGTTAATTATTGTACTAAGAGTGAACCATTCTTGTTAGGAATAAAATATTTTTTGTGGGATGATCAGTGCTGATGTTTGACATTAAGTTTTTGTTTTCCCTTCTGGACACGTGTTAAAATCAAACTTCCTAGTACCTTAAGATTGATCATGGCCAATAATGCTTGAGCAGAAGTAACATGCATCACTTCTGGGTCCTTCATTTCAGTATAAAATTGCCCAGAGCTCTATTTTTCTATGCCAAGGCCACTGGTAATATTCTAGATAGCACAGGCTCCATCAGCCTGAATCCCAGAAAAAAAGGTCAGGAATAAGGAAACTAATTTTGAGTGCTAAACAATGTTCCCCATGGTATAAATGGGCAAATTATTTGGTAAAACTATCGCTTATGCTTACTTGGAAGGGAGATAAGGTACTAAGGTAAACAAAATAGTACGTCCCTAAATATGCCCATCTTCCAATCCCCAGAACCCATAAATATATTACCTTCATGGCAAAAAAGATTTTGCAGAGGTGACCAAGTTAAGATTCATGGGAGAGCTTATCTGGGTAATCCCAATGTAATCTAATCACACGAGTCCTTCCTTACTAGAGGCTCAGAATTAAAGAGGAGATATGATGAATAACAAAGAGGTTGGAGTGATGTTCTTTGAAGCTGAAGGCAGGTATTACAGGCCAAGGAATGAGGGTAGCTGCTAGAAACTGAAGAAGGCAAGGAAACAGAATCTTCTCTAATGCCTCTAGAACAAGGTTGCTCTGATTTTTATGCCCATATAACCAATTTTGGATTTCTGACTTCCAGAAAGGTAAGATGATAAATTTGTGTAATCTAGTACCTAACTGATTTGATCTTCTTAAAAAAGATTCTAAGGGTGATAACACACAATCCATAGACGTGGATCCAGAAATACGTACTTTCCAAGATCACGATGCAAATAAGTCAAGGAAGGAAGGTAGGGATGAAAAAATATCAAAGCCCACAGAAAATAAACTAACTTTATTGAACATTATCAAAAACAATTGTTGGGATAAGTGAGCGCTATGGTGTGCACTTGGTGGTTCTTTGTCTTTAGCAAATGCTATAGTCTGAATGTCTGTGTCCCCCTAAAATTCATATGCTGAAATCTTCACTTTCAAATGTGATGTTATTAGTAATTGGGCTGTGACAGTAAAACCTGTCTGAGTGGGTTTAGTGCTCTTTTAAAAGAGGCTCCAGAGAGCTCCCTAAGCCACTGACCATGTGAGGACACAGAAAGAAAGTGCCTTGTAAACCAGAAACCAGCCCCTCACTAGATACCACATCTGCTGACTCCCTGATCTTGAACTTCCAACCTCCAGATCTGTGAGAAATACATTTCTGTTGTTTACCAGCTACATTGTCTGTGGCATTTTGTTAAACAAATGAATTAAGTATTTTGTTAGATAAGTGAATAAGCACTTATTAAGAACAAATTTTAAATTGTTGAGTACACAAGCTCCTCTGATTTTCTAATTTTGCTTCACTAAGCACGGGTGTTTTGTTGTCACTGAATGCCAGGGAGAGTTGTGAAGCCATTATGGTGTTTGTAGTTTGCATAACATTAGGGATTATCCTCTTAAGTACAAGTCCCAAGGGTAGAGAATATTTTTGCTGGAAATTTTTAATTGATAGTATGGCCACTGTTAGTTGTTGGAAGGATTATATTTCATGGTGCAGTCCTGACCTAAGTCAGAGTAGATAAAGATTTTAATGGAGATGATCATGTTTTCCCCTTTGTTTTATTTTTGGTATGGAAATTGTACAGCCACGGCCAGAATCCAGTATTATTTGCTGTTCGAATGCTTCTAATAAACAACTTCCTTTATTTTACCTGGTTAAATTTTATTCACTATTTGTTAGGTTAAAATTAAGTTTCTCAGACAAGCTTTCTTTTACATCTTTGAAAAATGGGCGGGAACTGAGCTATATAATTCAAGGGCACTTGCTACTGTGTGTGTGTGTGTGTGCGTGCGTGTGTGTGTGTGTGTGTGTGTGTGTGTGTGTGTGTGGACACCATAAGAGCTGAAGCTCTGTTTTTATACACTGCAGTTAACTTATGGAAGAACTTATGGACTATGAATGTGTGTATTCCCTTCCTCCACTCACACATCAGGGCTGAACTCGTGAACCTGATGAGTACCATCAGAATATAGTCATATACTCTCTTAGCAATAGGCAGTGGTGAAGAAATGAGCATGTGACTCAAGATTGAATAATAATAATAATATTAGAGAACACCCTGTGACTCTTTCTGGAACGATCATAAAAGAAGCCAGCTGAGATAATGAACTGCGTGAATACTGTAGGTTTAGGGATCACAAAACACTGTGGTTATTTTGTAAATATACTACAGAAAAAAATAAAAACAGGAAGGTTGAGAAATGATGATAAACATTGGAAGTTGTATTTAAGTATCTGGGTCTGGATCTAGCCATCCCTGAAAGTAGAGGTACCTGTGCATTTTTCAGGGATGTGAGTGAATAACTCACATCCTACTTTTTTTTTTATTTTGAATAACTTGAGTTAGATTTCTGTCACTGGCTATCAAAATAATCCTAATGTACTATCATGGGATCCTTAGCACATGACTATGTACTGAGCACCTAGGACCAATTTGCTATATGTCATTTAGTGAGTGTCTTAGTAGGCATGGGCTGCCATAACAAAATACCAAAGAGACCACAGACATTTTTTCAAAAAATACATAAAAGAATCATTAGATTTGTATGGAACCACGAAAGACCCCAAATCACCAAAGCAATCCTACATAAAAAGAATAAAGTTGGAAGCATCATTGTCAGTCCCCCAAGGGTTAAAGCCAAGCCCACTGTAAAGAATTACAGCCAGGCCCACTGTAGAGGGTTAAAGCCAGGCCCGCCGCCCAGGCTTGACCTTGGTATAATCAGTCCACGTCTGGGGTTGAGGGATTCCTGGGGCTGACAGTTACTGCGCGTGTACCGCCTTATGTAACCATGAAAACCCAAACAACTGCTACTGGGCAGATGTGGCAAGATGCCATTTTTGTTTGAATATGTATATGTAGTCCCAGGTGCACAATAAAGCTTGCTTGCGGGTGTGTTTATGGTTCCCCCACTATGTCAGCTCTGCGTGTGTTTTTTCAATGGTGTGTACCGCCTCCGAAACCTGCCCTGCCTGGAAAACTTGGCAATGACAATCACACTCCCCGATTTCAATCTATACTATAAAGCATCAATAATCAAGACAGTTTCGTATTGGCAGAAAAACAAACACGTAGACCAATGGAACAGAATCAAAAACCCCAAAATAAACTCACAAGTATATGGACAGATAATTTTTTACAAAGGAGTAAAAAATATACAATGGGGAAAAGACAGCCTCTTCAGCAAATGGTGCTGGGAAAATTGGAAAAACACATGCAAAACAGTGAATCTGAATTACGAACTGTCACTGTATACTAAAATTAACTCAAAATGGATTAAAGACCCCCACATAAGACCCAAAACAATAAACTGTATACAAGAAAATATCAGTAATAAACTTTTAGACCTTGGGTTTGGGGAGAACTTTATGAACCTAACCTCAAAGGCAAAAGAAGTAAAATAAAAAATAAATGAATGGAACTATGAATGGAACTGTATCAAATTAAAAAGTTTCTGTACATCAAAAGAAACCATTAACAGAGTAAATAGACAACCAACCAAATGTGAGAAAATATTTGCAAACAATGCTTCTGATAAGGGACTAATACCTAAAATATATAAAGAACTTGTTCAACTCAACAACAAAAAACAAACAAGCCAATTAAAAAATGGGCAGAAGAACTAAACAGACACTTCTCCCACGAAGAAATACAAATGGCCAGCAGACATATGAACAAATGCTCATCCTCATTAGCTATCAGGGAAATGCAAATCAGAACCACAATGAGATACCACCTCACACCTGTGAGAATGGCTGTTATCAACAAGACAAGGAATAACACGTGCTGGAGAGGATGTGGAGAAAAAGGAACTCTGGTACACTGCTGGTGGGAGTGCAAACTGGTACAACCACTGTGGAAGGCAGTGTGGAGGGTCCTCAGAAAACTAAAAATAGGTTTGCCTTTATATCTATATAAATAATTTATAAAATTTTACAACAAAATTAAAAGTAGTGATATCTATACTGGTTTTTGGATGATTTGTGGGTTTTTTAGAGAAATGCCTGATTCTTGGTTGGGGAAGAAAATACATAAAATGAGTTGAGAATATCTTATGGTAACGTGAAGAGAGGAAAACTCCCAAAACTATGACACAGGAGCCACCTTAAATGACTACCTGCCAACTATGGGATAATTATGTATCATCGGTAGGGAAAACGTCAGCAATTAATTGAATTACATAAATTATATTAACAGCCACAGATTTATAATGATAATGATAGTTCCATACAATTAAACAGACCACTGTAGGTTGCAAGGGAATCAACTCGTCATTTTGAAAATGTCAAATAAAGAATCAAGTATTTATAATGTAATTTTCTATACAGTTTGAAAGTAAAGGGCCCCAAATCCAGCTTTTAATCTTGTTGATTTCTGCTGAATACAAGAGATTTGAGGTTCTACCTTGATGACAGCATGTTGCACAAAATTATAAATCCTCATATTTGGCTAAGTAGTGAACTCTAAAGGAAGGGTTAGGGAATGGATTAAAAGACCTTTCTGAGAACTCACAACCACAAGTCAGCTCAAGGGCAAATAGATAGTAAGTTTTTACTGCTCTCACATCACTGAAGAAACCTCATTTTTTCATAAAATGTAGTCTTTGGTTAGAAAGAAATGTGGCTAACAAAACAAACAAAAAAACCCAAACAAATAAATAAATCTGTATCTATTTCCAGAGTACCTGCTTTCAAATCAAGCCATAAAATAACCTACACACATAAATTTCTAAAAAAATTTAGTACCTCACAGTCAAAAATTTAAAAACAAAAGAGAAAAACAGGCACTGAATTGGGATCTAGATAAAATAAAGCAGACAAAATTAGATACGCAAGACTTCAGACTTAAAATTTTCTAAGAAAGCATGTAAGATAAGTCAATTCACCCATAGCTGCTAGAAGAATTAAACACTGTCCATACAGCTTTACTGGGAGAGGAAAATTGCAAACGTAAGCATTGTCTTTCCTGGACTGTGCCTTATGTGACATCTACCTTCGCTGATTTGAATTTGTATCTTTTCACTACAATAACGTTAAGTGAGTGTAACCAATTTGATGAGTTCTTCCAGCAAATCGTTGAACCTGGGGTGGTGACTCAGGTTCATAGATTCAGTATGTTAGGCAAGAAACACAGTGACTTAGGCAAGAAAACATAAAAGTGATATTAAGAGAAAAGGGAATGTTTAAACACTGACCTACAATTCCCTTAATAGAAAAGGGATCCAAATTGCGTTGCAGGACCTCACATTAATTTAGTGTCCTACATTCAATTGTACAAGTCAGAGGGGAAATAATGATAATTACATAGAACAGTATAAATCAGGTAGAATGGGGGTCGGGTGAAAACAAAAGTCACATTAACAGAGTTATTTGATACATCTTTGTTTCTGTAATAGTGGCTTTTACTTATCAGACACATCTTTATCCCTTCTAGGATGTCTTCTTATGTGTGAAACCCAAAATTTAGTAAATGAATAAACAAATAAATACAATCAGATCATCCACTTTGGTACTTAGTAAGTTTCACAGAAAGTTTTAGGGAGGGGACAATGGGTTGCTGCATTCATCTTTAGCACCTGTTTACCTACCTCTGTGCTTGAAAGCGTGGCTTTAGATCCATGAAGCTGTGGGTCCATAACCTCTCTCCCCACAAACTCCATTACTATTTAGGTGAGCTTTATACAATTTTTTAAAACCTCTATTTAATTTCAATTTCCCACAGTTATGAAAGAGATCATATTACATGATAAAGCATTATGATTCTATTTTAATACATTATATAATAATCATAGGGGGTTTCGGTATATATCAAAAAGCCAATGCTTGTAAATCATTTAGTATGGTAACTAAACAGATGTACATACAGATTATTTACTTAAATATGCTTCCAATTATTACAAGTAGTGGTAGTAGTAGCGGTAGCCACAGTAGTACTAGCAATAGCAGCAGCAGCAGAGGTAATGTGAGTGCTTTGTAATCACTGAGTCATCATAGACTCTAAGGCATTGTGTACATCACAGTACAATGTTCCTATGATAGAAGTTCATAGCATCTTCATGTTAGCTAGCAAATTACTTACCATGGTTCTTCCAGTGTTAAGCATACAGGCTTCTTATATTATATAGTAGTTAATTAATTGCTTATTTTAGTTTAGACATTTTAGATAATTTAGATACAAAATAAAATAAATACAATGAACCCAGCCACAGTTTATTTACAGATAAGAAGTTCTGAGTTCAGGATAAAGAATAAAGTTTAGAACATACCAGTAGCAAAACAAATTCCCAAGTTAGAGGAAAGCTAATCTGCTCAAAACATCCGGTGCCTAGTACCAATGACCCCTACTGAGGAAGTGTCACTGCAGATAGAGAACTGGAGACTCAGTGCTCCCAAGAGCCTCAGAAATGAACAAAAGGGCAGGGACAAGAATAAGTTTAGGGTTGCCAGGGCATTAGCTCTACAAAAGGTGTTAATGTATTTCTGGAGTTAGCAGAAACTTCCACTGACCTAGTCATTGAACCCAAATCTCAAACTAACTCTGCTAATTCGTTGAACCCTAAACCACAAGTATACTCGTATACATTGTTGTTTTGTTATAATTGCTTTGAACAGAACCATGGGCAAAATAAAACGTTAAAAACAAAGAAAAACTAAGTATTAAGATGAAAAATACCTGCTCTAATACAGCCAGTGGTGATTTAGTTTACAGATTTTCTAAGTTATTGAAAAAAAATACTGGAATAGATCCTTTAAAATACATGAATATGAAGGAGAAGAAAGAAACAGTTTAAACTGATGGTAAACGTGAAAATTAAGCTAATGATGTGTAAATACTTATGAGATCCTCCATAAATGTGTGGACACCCAGAGTGAACAGGACCAGCCTTAAAAACCAAATATCTCCTTATCTTTATGATGTGAGGATTTCTATTCACAGAACATTTACTAAGCCTACCCATAATTTACTTTTAAATTTAATTTAGTTTTTAATGCTTAAGGTAATTTTAAGTTTTTTCCTGGTTTAAAGATTTTTAAATAATATAGAAATCTCATTAGAGTTGGGGAAGGGAAAGCAATTAGGTTTTCATTGGGTAAAACTCGAGCAGTGATTAATTTTTCAATAGTGACTGTGAACCAAAAGCTGATGTTTGCAGGAGTAATGGAGAATATTCTGGAAGAATAGGAAAAACAGGAAGGATAAAAAATAGAAGTTGGGAAATTAATAGTGGTAATCTTTACCTTTTTCAAAATGTTTCCCGAGTCAAGTTAAAATTAATTGAAATCTCAGACAATTGCATTGTAAATCTTAAACTTACAAAATATTTTATGTCATTTACATGTCAGTAAAGTTGAAGAAAAATCAGTTGTAAAACAGAATTTTAACCATTCTAAGTGGGTGTACACTGCAAATAAACCAACAGGCAGATCATCCCACAGTTGCCTGGACTGAGGTAGTGTGATTGGGCAAAGAAATAAGAAGGTACATCAGGTTATCCAGAGAATCTGATAGTGATTACCGTGAAACTGAAAATACCCTTCACATTAATGAAAGGCTTGAGAAAATGTAAATAACTAATGATGTAATACTGATAATTGAGTTACTGACTCAAAATTATCAGGAAATGATTATGATGATTGATGATGATACTATTAAAATTTTTTTCAATAACCAACATTACTGTCATATAAGCAGACACTAATAAACATTTATTATGTTTATTTATGCTGAGTTTAATAAGAGAAGTTACTATAAAAGATTTTGGAGATTACTGATTGTGAGAGAGGCATAGAGAAATCTTCAGTTTTACATTAGTTTTGCTACGGACTTGGTAATTAACTTTAAAAAAGGCACTATTCTTCTTTCCATTTGTAAGGAAAGGAATTTGGATCCCCAGATACTCAAGGACATTTTTGTCTTTATTATTTGAGCATGGAGTGGCTTCCAAATTTGGGACGGCCAAGTAGAGAGAAAGATTTATTCACAGAGGTTGTATGTGTGTGTGTGTGTGTGTGTGTATGTGTGTGTGTGTTTGCATGTGCATGCATATGCTCGCAGTTGGCCCTTGAGATGTTAATCTCATATAAAAACAAAATAAATGTTTAATTACAGATACTGAAAGGAAGATTATAAAAATTCTTTTTACCTTAGGGTAATTAATTTTTTAAAAAGCCCCTAAGGCAAGATCTGCAGCAAATGCCTTAACCTGGATCCTTGAAGGACTGATAGGCTTCCTTTTATACATCCATGTATATTTATAGCACATACTATACTCAGATGACAAAGAGTAATCAATCCAGAAAAGCAAATCAAAGTAGTTATCTTATTTGTCCTAATAATACCTTGTCATATATTTAGATTAAGTACGTTGAGGTTGTGGTTAAACCATGTAATCTGGGATTTGATAGATTTAGTTCAAATCTGAGCTCTGCTGACTATTATGTGAAATTAGAGTAGTTATTTAAATTATTAATTGCTCAATTTCTCATTCTTAAGTGCAATGTACACCTATTATTCAACCCAGCAATCCCATTCCTAGGTAATATCTAAAGGGAAATGAATACATTGTCTCAATAAACATATATTCATTCAAAAAATATCTTACACAAATACTTATTTTGGCTTCATTTATAATCACCAAAAACAACCCAAACATTAACTTGCAAATGGACAAGCTGTGGTACACCCATATAATATAATACTACTACTCAAGAATAAAAAGGAATGAATTACTGACACACACAGATATTTGCAACCATGTAGATGAATCTCAAATGCATTATGCAAAGTGAAAAAAGCCAGAAATAAAGGGCTGTATATTATATAATTCAATTTATATGGTAATATGAAAAGGCAAAAGCATGAGGATACAGTATAAATCAGTAGTTATCATGAGCTGTGGGTGAGAAGAGAGTAAGCACAAGGGAAATTTGGGGGGTAATGGAACTACTAAATGAAGTGTGATTAAATGAATATCTATCTATCTATCTATATCAAAGCTCATAGAAATGTACATTCACAAAGGATAACTTTGTAAGTTATACCTCAAACCACCTAAAAAAAAATAAAGACATGATACAAGTACCTAGTTGATCAGGTTATTGTGAAAATTAAGAAAGATAATGCATATAAAATAGTATAGTGTTTGACATATTAAGTACTCAACAAATGCTAGCTAGTATTTCCATAAACCTGATTTTTCAGAATTGTAATGGTGAATATTTTTGCTAGCTGAAAATAACTTCTAAATAAAAACAACAGTCACTCCTTAATAACCTTTATAAAAAAATTTTTGTTTTGATTTACTAATAGTTTGGTTTATACTGAGGCCCACCTGTTCTTAACATTAAAATATGATTACAATAACTTTCAGGACTGTGCTTTCAAGACAGATCCATGTATTAAGGCTGCCCATGAGTTTTAGTGCCAAATGAGATGGAGTCATCATAAAAACTAAAATAAAAAAGTAATTTGCATACTTTTCAGAGCCATTCAATTTTTCTTTGAGTCCCTAAGCCACCAGCCCAGAGAACCAAGATCAGGACATTTCTTCAATTTTCCCAGCACCTTGCTCTCTTTCCTCTTTACTTCTAAATACCTTCTCTCAGCTCCCTTCTTCTACAAAGACCTAAAGTATGCATAGAAGACATGGGATTGTACACCTTCTGCACCCATGTAGCTGTCACATGCATCTCAATTATAACCCAAACTTCACATCCACCCACTTTGGTAAGAGTCTTGCTTGGTTAAAACAATCAAATTAGTTCATTTCCTTTAAACTGTGCCTCTTTGTTCCTTAAGTTATTTGGAGATTTTATATATATATATATATATATATATATATATATATATATATATAAATATTTTATATTTATATATATATATATAAAATACACACACACATATACACATACATATATGTATATACACACACACACACACACACACACACGTGTGTGTGTGTGTGTGTGTGTGTGTGTGTGTGTGTGTAGTCTGACAATTAAGTTTGTGAACTTGCCACCGTGCACTTACATTGGCAGCACTGCACAAAAAACTCAGTAAGGTTTCATAATCTTGGTGTATCTGTGTCTCACAGCTGTGTTCATGTTAAAATGTGGCGGTATCTTGCTAAGTGACATTCATTATGGTTGCTTGTTTTTATGTGCCATCATGAGAATGTTGAAGCTTGAATTAGAGCAACAAACAAACATTAAATTGCTTGTTAAACTTGACAAGAGTGGAAGTGAAATCAGAGACTGTTAGTCCAAAATGGGGATAATGCCATGAAGAAAACGTCAGTGTACAAACAAATTAAACATTTTTGAGGGGAGAGAAAGCATCATTAATGAAGAGAGGTCAGGGAGCCCAGTAATGAGCAGAACTGATAAAAACATTGCAAAAATTCATCAAGTTGTGTGTCAAATCATTGGCTGACTATGAGAAGAACAGGCAACCAAGTAAGCATTGATAGAGAAACAGTTAGGAAAATCCTAACTGAAAATCTTGGCATGAGATAAGTGTGTTCAAAAATGGTCCTGAAGGAGCTCACCAATGATCAAAAGCAAAGGAGAATGGAAGTTTGTCAAGATCATTTGAAAAAGCAAGGTGATGTTTTGGGCCATGTTTTCACTGGTGATAAAACATGGGTGTACCAATACGACCCCGAAACACAGTGTTGAAGTGTGCAATGGAAGTCAGCCAATTCTTCGTGGTCAAAAAAGTTCAGTCAGTTCACATCAAGAGTCAAACAATGTTACTATCTTTTTTATATCAGAGGGATTGTGCATTATGAATTTTTACTAACTGGACAAACATTCAACCAAGTTTACTATTTGGAAGTGCTAAAGAGGCTGTGTGAAAAAGACAAAAATCTCCTGAACTTTTTGCCAACAACTCATGGCTCTTGTATCTTGACAATGCACCAGCTCACATGGCATTCTGTGAGAGAGTTTTTATACAGTACACAAATAACTGTATTGGAACACCTCTCTATGCACCTGATTTGGCCCCAAATGACTTTTTCTTTACCCAAGATAAGGAAATAGTAAAAGGAAGATATTTTGATGACATTCAGGACATCCAGGACAATATGGCAATAGTTCTGATGGCCATTCCAGGAAAAGAATTCCAAAATTGCTTTGAAGAGTGGACTAGGTGCTGGCATCAGTGCATAGCTTTCCAAGGGGAGTACTTCAAAGGTGACCACAGTGATATTCAGCAATGAGGTATGTAGCACTTTCTCTAGGATGTGTTCAAGAGCTTAATTATTAATCCTCATATTCTCCTAGAACATTCTATCCTCTCCTCAGACTCCCCACCTAAGGAGTCACTCTGAACCAATCACCCTCATTTTAAAAGTGGGACTACAAGTGAAAACAACACTAAGAATACTCTGATGGGGCTCACTCAGCATTCCTCACCTTGTGGATGTTTCCAGTTTTCCAGGCAGTTGGTGAATATGGAATCCCTACCAGGTAGCAATGGAATAGAAAAACCAATGACATCCCAGGCAGGTGTGGCTAACATTTACATATACTGAGCCAAAGCTCAGACAAGCTTCAATAAGGTTCAGAAATGAGAAAAGCTTCGGAAGTGTGAATTCCATTATTTGAATCGCAAGGCTGCCCTAAGGCAGCTGAGCTCTGGGAGTACATTCTTGATGTTACCACCAGGCCTGCATCACAGACCATTGTTGAGTCACAAAGGTTGTGATGCAGCCCCTCCCATACCCACCAGCCCAAGAGAACCCTCTACCCTGTCTTGGAGTTCCAAGTCTCTCTTCCTTACCCTGCCATCCTATTTTCCAATCCATCTTTTATCATATCATATATTTACCTTAATAAAATGTTCTGCTTGTTCCACTACTGGTAACCCAGATACAATAGAATCTCCATTAACCAGAACTCAAGCAACTGGCACTCTCAAACAACTGACAAAATTTGGAAGTCTACTGTGTTACCTGTGTTCTCTTTACTGTTTGGATACCTACACTTGGGGCTTACCATGCCCACTACCTTCAAAGTCTGAAATACTGCCTGGAATGTTTGCTTGTGCATAGACCACTCAGGATCATATACATCCTCAGAAAATTGTAAGACATTGAAAAGAAACATTAAATATATAAATAGATGTAAACATACATCGTGATTATGGATAGAATGAATTAATTTAGTTAAAATGTCCATTACCCAAAGCAATATATAGACTTAATGCTATTCCTATCAAAATACCAATGGCATTTTTCTTAGCACTAGAAGACATAATCTTAAAACTTATATGGAACAATAAAAGACCTAGAATAGCCATGGCAACCCTGAAAAAGAAGCACAAAGCTGGAGGTACCACACTATCAGATATCAGACTGTACTACAAGGTCACAGTAAAAACAGCAAAAATTGACTATTTTTGACAGAATAATTCTGGACTTTCAGGAAAAATATAATCTTAATGATGGTATCTACACTGTCAGTTGCGCTTGGAGTTCTGTGAGTAGTGAAACTTCATGGAAATGTTGGAGGAACTTGTGTCCAACTGTGATGTCTGTGGAATCCTCCTCCTTCATTGACTTTGTGGGGTTTCCAGTCAATAGTGCAGCTGCTAGAGCAGAGTTTATGATGAAACCTGTGTGTTAGTTGACTCTGATAATGGCAAAATGAATTTGTCTTGAGATAAACTCAGTGACTGACTCGCTGTGGATAAAATTATTCCAGTAACTTATACACTTAACACAGAAGATGTCAGAGAAACTGTTGTGAATCATGGAAAACAGGAATGTTGCAGAGGAGAAAGAGAGTGATGATAACCAATGTGAGGTGGAAAAAGTATCTTGGCAGAGAGCTTCTGAAGCATTTGAAACTGTAATAGCTTTGACAGAACAGCAACCCTCCTTCACTTCTCGGTATGTTACGCAGCTGCACATCATGTAAAACCCGACTTTGCATGAGAGGTGTAGAGCCTCAAAGCAAGCTGATAGTCATTCATTTTTCAAGAATGCTACAAGCAAGTTTGCCACTATAGCATCATCTATTGATGTAGATCTAAAACATCCACTTCTTCTGATCCTGTCCCAGCTACATTATCAGATCCTGGTGGTCCTCATGCGATGCCTACCCATAAACTCTTTACCCCTCCTGTGTGTGTTAAGTGTGTGTGTGTGTGTGTGTGTGTGTGTGTTTTCTAAGATACTTGAAGTTAAACAAATTATGTTAGTGAAGTTCATTAAACTGAAAAATTTTTGATTCCCATTTAACTAAAATTGTACACTGCATTCACAAAACTGTTTTTATAATTAAACTGTTGCATTGTTTGTCTTTATTTTCTTAATTTGCTTTTAATTACTATATTTCAATATTAATATCAAGGCAATGCAGAGTTTATGGTAAGGAATGATATAGTATGTGGTATACTATTAGTTAGGACTATTTTTTTTAGTAACTCCCAAGCAACCAGAAACTACATTTATCTGGTATCTCCCAATCCCCATGGGTGCCCGTTAACCAAGTATCTACTTTACCATGTTCCTTTCAATCATTTTGGAAGAATGGAGCTCAAAAGTCTAGAGTAAAAAAAGCACATGCCATGTTTTCCTTTCTTTTCAATTCACCCAACTTGGTCAGTTACCAAGTTACACAGAGCCAATCACTGCAATTCCCCCCTCCCCACCCTTTCTTTGTCCAGTATGTCTAACCTGGGTCCTGGTCTTTACTACTTTTTACATGAATGAATATAACACTCTCTTAGCTGCCTGACTGACTTCTATCTTCCCATTTATTTTCCCACTCAAATTTATCTTCCCCAGTAGAAATTACTTTAAAAATCCTTTTTACCTCAGCATTTAACACTCTCCATCTTCATGCATTGGCTCAGGCTCCCCACCCACCTGGAATTTTTACTTATCACTTCTGCCCACATATCAAAATTCTTAAAAGTTCATCTCAAATACCAGTCTTTCACTGAAATCATTGCCAATGCTCCTACTCAATATGACTACTCTCTTCTTTGCATTTCCATAGTAATTTATTTCTTGTCTATGCCACTGCAAATACCCTATGGCCTTGGATATATTTTTAATCTTTTCCTTAGTGCATTCTATATTTCTGCAGGGCACAAACTATGCTTTTAAACTTCATATTCTCTCTCTCCCCTATATAACATAAATAATCAAGAATAAGTATATTATTTTCATCAATATATTCTCCCAATTCAAAGTTGATATTTCTTCCTTATCTCAGGGATTTAGCAGGATCCTTTTTGAGTGTAGGCAAAAATGAAGTTGATTCTTTGATAGGGTGGATTTGAGATAAAATTACAGTTTTCCTGCTACTGAATAATTTACGCACATTCTTTTGGAGAATAGGGGGAAATGGAAGTGTGACACATAATAGTTCCAAGTTTAAGAGGTGACAAAGTATAGGAATGAACAGAGCAGGATTGATCTGGAACTTCTTTAAGGGGCTTAGTCAGGGTCTCTTATGCTCATTAAACTGGGGTCTAAGTAAATATTATTTGTGGTTAAAATTCTGCAAGTAAAGAATTTGGTGTTAATAGAGTGTTTATTCAATCTTAAAATTATTGAAGTATAATAAATATTCTATTTTTTTGAACAGCTAAGATCCTATTGAACTAAGGGCTGCAAGAATTCAAACATGAACATTGTAGGTGTTACTACTTAATGGTTATTCTTTTGGACTTTATATGGAACATGGCTTAATATTTATGTACACTGTCTCTCTGCTGAAGTCATCTGTCCATTATCACTTGCCATCTGTACCATGCTACCATAGACTAGGTCTGCAGTGTTGTCAAACTTAATCCAGTAGATGAAGTGGTATCACTAAGAATAATAAAAAATGGATATGTGCTATTTTCAGACTTTATTTAAAGAAGGAGAAAGTATGGGATAGAAAGCATGTAAAAATGTGATAATGGCAGTTGAATAAAAACTTCATTCATTTTAAAGATCTCTTATTTGTCTAAGTTATTCTTTTGTGTTGGCTTGAAATTTTTCAAAGAATTTAGCAAAAGGTTGATTACATGCTTGACTGTACAGAGTTCTATGACTGAAGAAATAAAGCTCGTGTGAAGTTTCTGTTCTCTGGAGGCTGGAGATCCAGTGTGATTAGTTTTGACATTTTGAAGGGTATGAATAGATTTAGAAAAACAGTGTAATGGACACAGATTGCATTGTGAATGAGCTTCCAAATGGTTATAAGCTCAAGCACCATCAAACAAATTTATTTATCATTCATTGTTTTAGAGGCCAAACAAATGCAAGAATATTGTACTAATTTCTTTGAAGTTCATTTACATTAGATTGTTCAAAAGCACATTATCAAAAATATTTAAATTTCATGGAAGACTGTGGCTTGATACAGTTGTAGATGAATGAGAAATGGATATTTCTTCTTATCCATTTTTTTATCCATTATTTCTTATCCATTTTTTTATCCATTATTTCTTATCCATTTTTTTCTTTGTTTTTCAAGTTTTGGCACAGTGGATGTCATGTGGATCCAGAATAAAATTGATTGACTAGATGCTTGGATGTTTTAAGCATTAGATTTTTTTCTTCCCCTGAAAGTTTGACTTTGATTATATATCGCACATTAAGTATTATATATTGTTTTACAACTCAGTTACTATAGGTAGCATTAACCAATTAAAAAGATCAGACAAGCTACTCTTAATTATGTACAAAACTGAGGCAGTTTGAAAACACTGAATTTCTTATTAAATCAAAATTTGCCTGGGTATCTGGAGATTTTGTAAGCGTATCTTTCATGTTTTGTCCTTTGTGGTTGATTTAGCTCTTTCCTTAATTTCAGTTCCCTAGGTGTGTAATGAGGATTCTCTTTCAATTCTCTTTCAAATTTGACCATTCACAGAGCTGCCAACTGGTCGCTGACCTGGCCCTATGAACTTGGCTGTGGTTCTCCCTACTCAAAAAAGAAGAAAAAGAAAAAAGGAAAGAAAAATCAACAGAACACCAACATCAGACAAGGTAACTCTGTGCTGTGATGGGGTAAGACAAAGCAAGATAATCATCGTCATGTGTGAGCATAGTCAAAAACAAGAACTGTGCAAACCACACTATGACCAAACATCCTCTCCCAATTGAAATAGAGACTGCTGCTCCTTTACCAATTATGGCCTTAATCCTGCACTGCTCCCACTGCTCCTAGAAAAGAATTATTGATGTGCCCAATCACAAAATTACCAATCTCTGAAAGCACCCAAATCAGAGAATAGACCTGCTTCTTTGATCCTTCTTAAGATTATCTAACATGGGCCCAAATTTTATAAATAATCCCTCCTGACACACTTTAACTGAGACAGCTCAGTTTCTCAGGGTATGCAGGCTTCGCTTTTGCAGCAAATAATAAACTCAGCTTTGTTTGCTAGCAAGTGTGTTCTTGGTGGTCACTGGCAGGTAGGCATTGACAATTTGTTCACGGAGCATTATATGAGTTCCATAATCGTAGTGTTCTGGTAGATACCATGGTCAATAGAAACTACGAAGATGACTGTTTTAAAAAGAAATACAGTATTTTGGAAATCAGAATGTTCTCAATGATTCCTATATGTTAGGTACTATGCTAATCATTTTATGGGCATTACTTTGGAGACCCTTACTACAGTCCCATGAGGATGGGAGCACTATTTTCTTTATTGTGCCCACTATAAAACTGATCTTACCAGAGTTAATATACTGTCCACAGTTTCAGTGGCAGAGATGAAAACTCACCACTCAGATTGCCTGCTGAGGGGGGGACATAGTGGATTGACAGTTCCAGTTGCCGCACCCTTGACACACCTCTACGTTGCCATCAAGATCCATGCTTCTCCTAGCTTCCCCCAGGCAAAGGCAAAGCATTGTGGGAGTATTAATGTTGGATCATTCCTACTGAACAGAACTCTTATAATAGATAGCTATACCTCAAAGACTCCCCATTGGCCTAGCCAAACCTTCCTTAGACTAGAACTGCACTTGTACCTTCTTACCCAATTCTCCCTCATTCCTCCTCTTCTTTCACAAGTGCCAGTGCTGAATTGTGGTCTCAAGTCTATTTGCTGTCTCTCCCTTGTTCATTCAGGTGTTTATCTAGTACATGACTTACATACCTAATTCCATCTGGCATCTATTTCTTAAAGGGCCAAATCTCACCAAATCTCTTAAAACATCAACCGAGGAGTGAAATTTTAATATCAGGCAGCCAACTGCTTTCCCTACTGTTTTTTAACAATCAGTGAAGGAATAAAACCACTTTAACTGTCAAATCTTAAAGGAAGATATTAAGATGTCAAAGGAGCAAACTTAAGAAAGATAGTGCCGAACACTGTAAAATTTGCCTGAGTTGTGTTATGCTTAGTTCCATGTGTGAGATATGGATTTCTTTCTTTAGTTCCTCCCTCCATTTATTTCTGGTATACTTCTGCTTGTCTCTTGCATCTGATACCTATATTTGAATTGTGGATTTCCATATTCCATTATCTCTGACCAGAACTTTCCTCCTGTAAAAATATTTTGTCCCTCAAATTCACTCTTCTTGAAGGAGGTTCTAAAGGTTTAATGTGGGTTGTTCTTTTCCACTCATCCATAACATTGTGTGTTTATTGCACATGATGAACATCACTGGTTCTCCTACTTCTTGTCTCTCTAGTGTCAAGGGGAAATAACATTTTGTTACATAACTTTGGCTCCTAGCAGAGTTTTTGGTATATCATTATTAATAAATAAATGACTTCATTATTAAATGAGTGACTAAGTGAATGAATGAATAATTATTGATTAATCACTCTGCTTGACCTCTGAATTTCATATTTCTGCATGTATTAAATGGTCTTGATTCTGAGTCACAAGAATGTCTGGGGTTTTCATTGCTGCTTGCCCACTGTACTGACTCATAAAATTTAAAGCTGCATGCTCTATTAGGTCATATGTATATTACTAGCCCTGTATATCTTAACTTTTTCTGAAAATCACAGTATCCTTGGATAACACATTATAGATACACGTAACATAAGTGACCTCATCAAACTTCATCCATTCATGATTCTGCTATGAATCACTGAAGCAGCCATTTTAAGCTCAGCAGTTAGATATTTTAAGTCCAGAATCCAGACTGAGAGACAGTAAAGTAAATGAAATTTGAAACTATTCTGGGTACCCAGTACAGCATGTGACTAAAGTTCTGGTAAACAATATTTCATTGCAGATAATCTATTTTATAATCAATACAAAAACATAAGAAGGCTATCTGGGAGTAGTAAATGGTTGTTATTTTTAGTAAAAAATGAAACAGATATGGTCTATAGATTTAAATATAAATAAAACCTCTTTAACGTCAAGGGGTTTCTATGCAAATAAGTAACTACTTATGTAGAGGATAGCAAGTCTTCTTTGAGATATTGCACTTAAAGCTCAGAGAATCGCTTCCAGGTACTAACATTTCCTGTGATCGTCATGAGTCTATAAATTACCCACCAGAATACCTGGATTACAATGAAATACGGTTCAAGTGATCATGTGGATTTTTGGCCAAGACAAAGCAAAAATTATTATTAAAATCATGTTAGTGAAAAATAATACACACTTCCTCATGGCAGGAGAAAGATAATGAGAAAAAAATTTTTAATAAAATCCTTAAGAACATTTTTACTTAGTAATGACAGGCTTTCTTTGTGAAGTTTGGGGTAGGTATAAACATGGCAATACTTATTTCTGACATTCCGGTTGGTAAAATGTGCTGACTGGCCTTACTTAATAGGAAAACCCAACAACATTTCAGTTATGACTTTGTTGTTTCAAAAAAAAAGAGACTCGTATTGACCTAAATAGATTACAATAAAAGGTATAATAAAATTCAAAATCAGTTCTTGACATAGAGTTACTACTTTATTAAAAGTGATCTTTGTACTGCCCCAATCTCTGACTTATTATATTTAGTTAATGATTTAATCTGTCAAAATCTTCCTGACTGCCCGATAAGTGACTAGTAACTGGGAGGCTACAGAATTCAATCTGGAAGGGAAGTTATGTAAGCCTCCTCCAGTTGTAAACACACTCCTCAGTTTATACAGGCTTCCTCATAAACAAGAGCTCGTTGTAATCCCAGAACAGGACAAACTGAGGTGAGTGGTTGCACGAAAGGGGAAAGGACTAACGGTCTCAAATTAGAAGCTATCTGGCCTTGTCCAAGCTATCCCACCACCTTGGACACACCATTCCACATTGTTTTATTCATTGCATCGGCTTATGTAGGTGCAAATCAAGAAATCTACAGGAAACTTGAAGATTTGCAGCTTCTTTTGTGGAATAGAAAACTTAGAGATATAGCCATTTACAATAATATGGATGGATTTTGAGAGCATTATGCTAATGAAATAAGTCAGACAGAAAAGCATAAGAACCATATAATTCCACTGATATGTGGGATATAAAACTGAAAGCAATAAACAAAACAAACAAACAAACAAATTCATGAGTACGGGCAACCAGAGGAAAAAACGGTTGGGGGAATGACAGATAGAGTAAAGGGTACCAAACATATGGTGATGGAAGAAGACCAGGCAGTGGTGAGTGCATAATAGAATGTACAGATAGATGTATTATGAAGCTGTACACCTGACATTTACATAACGTTATTAAACAATGTTACCTCAGTAAATTTAATTTTAAGAATCTTAGTTTTTTTCAAACTAGCTATGAAATGATAGTTATTAAAATAAAACCTCTACCAAAAAATAAGCACAATTCTTATTATGAATCTGAAGCAGAAAGTAAAGCTGAGTAAACAGAATGATCCAAATAAATTACCTACATTTTGCCTTTTACTCTCAACAACTTAGAAATCAAGTAAGGCAAAGTTTAATATCTTGTCCAAGGTTGCAGTGCCAGAAAATGGCTCATCTGTGATCTGAAGCCAGTACACTTTTTTAATTTTTTATTTTTTAAAATTATTTACAGGTGTACAGAACACAGTGATTAGACATTTATATACCTCACAAAATAGTAACTCCAATAAGTCTATTACCCATCTGACACTGTACATAGTTATTAGAATATTATTGACTATATTCCACATGAGCTCTACGTATCCCCATGACTACTTTTTTATTATTAGTTTCAGGTGTATAAAATAACATGGTGATTAGACATTTACATACCTCACAAAATGATAACCCCAACAAGTCGACTACCTGACACTGAACATAGCTATTACAATATCATTGCCTATATTTTTATGTTGTACTTTATATCTCATGACTACATATTTTTAAATTGTAGTTGACATTCAATATTATTTTACATTAGTTTCAGATATACAGCATACTGGTTAAACATTTATATAATTTGTGAAGTGATTCTCCCTGATAAATCTATTACCTATCAGACACTATACATAGATTTTACAGTATAATTGACTATATTCTCCACTCTGTATTTCACATCCCCAGGACTATTTTGTCACTACCAATTTGTACATCTTAATCCCTTTACCTTTCTCACCCATCTCGCACCCCACTGCCATCTAACAACCATCAATTTTTTCTCAGTATCTATGAGTCTATTTCTGTTTTGTTTGTTTGTTTATTCTGTTCTTTAGATTTCACATTTAAATAAGGTCATATAGTATTTGTCTTTCTCAGTCTGACCTATTTCACTTAAGATAATACCCTGTAGCTCCATCCATGTTGTCACAAATGGTATCATTTCAATTTTTTATAGCAGAGTATACTCCATTGTGTAAACATACCACAATTTCTTTATTCAATCATCTATTGATGGGTATTTCAGTTACTTCCATATCTTGGCTATTGTAAACAGTGCTGAGGTAAACATAGGAGTGCATATATTCTTTTCAAATTAGTGTTATAGATTTCTTTAAATAAATACCCAAGAGTGGAATTGCTGGATCATAAGGTAGCTCTATTTTTAATATTTTGAGGACTCTCCATGCTGCTTTCCATAATAACTGTGCCAATTTGCAACCCCACAACAGTACCTAAAGGTTCCCTTTTCTCCACATCCTCACCCACAATTGTTTGTTATTTATTGATAATGGCCATTCTGACAGATGTGAGGTGATATCTCATTGTGGCCTTTTTGTTTTTTTCATTTCTCTGATGTTTAGTAACATTGAGCATGTTTTTATATGTCTATTGGCCATCTATATGTCCTTTTTGGAGAAATGTCTGTTCGGGTCCACTGACCAATTTTTAATTGGATTGTTTGTTTTGTGGGTGTTGAGTTGTATGAGGTATTTTTAATAAATTTTAGATATTAACCCCTAATCAGATGTATCATTGGCAAATACCTTTTCCCAGTCAATAGAGTGTTTTATTGTTTTGTTGATGATTTCCTTTGCTGTGAGAGTCTATATTCTCTAATGCCTTCTATATATCTTGTGATATTTTCAAGGAGTATGAGTAGGACTAATTGATAAAATTTACACAGAGATAATTTTCAATTAAAAATAAAAAGTATTTTTAGTAATTACAGTGCTGTATCAATTAAACATACTGTTACTTGACATAATGGTTTTATATAGTTAGGTCTTAGTCCTGGGAGTACTGCAGTAGAAATTAACAGTCGTCTATCACAGATAGTATATGTGGACTTGAACTAAGTTTCTATTGACTATAAATTATTGCAGCATTCAAATGTTCAGACATTATTGACTTAGTCTAAAACCTTAGTTGCAAGAAACAAAATTCAGTCCAGGTAGTTTACAGATAGATTGACCCTTTTGATGCGATGTTTGGGTATATCCAAATGAATATTTCTATCTGCTTACTGTGGCATTTGAGTTTACCTAACAAGGGGTAGCTTAGGAAGTTTAGGAAAACAGATGTACATTTTTCTTTATTTTGTGTTTTTCAAGAATGAGTAACAATAGGAAATTTTTATAGTTCAATGTAATCATTTATTTCAATAAAATGTATCACTTTAACAGAATTCACTTAAAAATATAAATACGATAATTATTGTAAAATTTTTATTCAGTGTGAAACTGTTTCAAGAAGTTTTCTCCATTTATAAGACTTTTATATATGTTTTCCTGTGGCTTGCACTGTCAACAATGAAGATGTTTTATATGCCACAATGTGGAACATTTTGTAATAAATTTTTTATGTCATCAATGTCATTAGATTCTAATTTATCCATACTTAAGTTTAATTGATTCCACTTAGTATGTTTTGAGTATTTTTTTGCTAAGATTCAATGTAGTAGTAAATATATTATCATATAACAAAAATTTAAAATAAAATATGATGTCATTTATATATAGCTGATAATGTTATTAAATGCATAAAATAGTCAAAATATCAACTTTTTATTTTTTGTGGCTTTTGACAAATTTTGGAAAAAACTTGAATTAATGCAGTGAAAGGGTTAATTTATCATAAATAATTAGAAGAATAAAAAGAAAATTTCGTGGAAGCCAATAGGTAAAACTGGAGAAAGGTCCCAGTGTGAACTAGGATGATGTCCAGATCCTCTCTTGACAGACAAACAGAAAAATAGATGTTAATATATATATTATAGCTATATATATACATATATTTAGCTATTGTATCAATTTTACCTGAATAAATGTTTAAAAGGTATATCTAGAGCTTAACCAGATTACTCAGTTGGTTAGAGATGTGCTAATAAAAATAAATTTCTTATATTCTAAAAAAATGGATTAAAAATAATTTATTTAGCTCTGCATATGAGAGAGAGAGAGAGAGAGAGAGAGAACGCACATGTTAACATCTGTTGGGCCCAGGCTACCAAACAGAGTCCTGAAAGGGTTCTAGTCTCACCACCTAAAACATAAACCTGCAGTTAGCTTTGCATTGTTGGCACAGTAGCTCAGGCTCCTGTTTCATACACTCATAGGAAGACAGGAGGAAATATGCATCTCTTTCTCATGTTGGGTCATGTATTCAACCATTAGTGGTTAGAGAGAGTAGGATCACATAGCTTTCCAAAATCTTTTCATCAACTAGGTCTGAGCTGGGTGTGTGGAGTTCTTATAAAGGTAGGGGTATGTGTGTGTGTGTGTGTGTGTGTGTGTGTGTGTGTGTGTGTGTTGGATAGATTTCTAATTGAAGCTCAACTAGGTCAGCATTCACATCCTTTTCATTTCCCTGTTGTTTTTTTTTTTAAATCTCCTCAATAATCTATTCTTGTTTCAATTAAACCTCAAAATCAGGGTGTCCAATCTTTTGGCTTCCCTGGGCCACATTGGAAGAATTGTCTTCAGCAACACATAAAATACACTAACCCTAATGATAGCCGATGAGCTAAAAAAAAAAAAGTCGCAAAAATATTTCATAATGTTTTAAGAAAGTTTATGAATTTGTGTTAGGCCACAGTCAAAGCTGTCCTGGGCTACATGCGGCTCATGGGCCACAAGTTGGATACACTTGCTCTAAATTCTAAAAAGTTGAAGTCTAATGTAAAATAGAAATTCAAGTGAGGTAGGATATCTTATCAGATTAGAAGTTATGCCAAGTTTCAATCATTCTGTCTTTCTAATCCTATTCACCTGCTACCTGTTTAGATTACCAAATTGTTTGAGGATTGGAGCCAGACCCAACCTATTGTTTTAACCTTTATGAACTTGAGCTGGGTAGGAAACGCATTTTTATTTTAGGTAGAAATCACTTAGTATTAAACTTTCCTCTGCATATACATGATATTCCCATTCATTATTTAATCTTTCTCCGCCAATAACCCTTTATTTTTTTATTATTTTTTTATGTGGGTACTTCCCTGGCTGGGAATTGAACCCAGGCCACAGTGTTGTCAGCACCTAAGCCTAAACTACTACACCACCAGGGAACTCCCCACCAATAACCCTTTAAACCAAGATTTCCATGTGAATCTATTAGCCCAGCCTTCTTCTGCAAGTGACAAATTTGAACTGTCATCCCAAAACTACAGATGAGCCATATTATCTGAATTATTGTCCCTCACTTATCAGTGACAGATACCACAAGTGAGTGATGGAGCTGACAAAGATTCACATCAACCCATATGTTCTAATCTGACCCAGGGCATTAAATATATTGTGTCTTTCCTCCCACACAAACATTTAGTTTATTATAGTTATCCTCTTGGCCATAGGCCAGTTTTATTATTACATGAACTTTTTTACATACTCCAGTACTTGTTTTTCTTCACAAATAAGGATAATAATGTTCACTTTCAAAATCCAAGGCTATCTCTAAGTAATATTATAGAATTAAGGCACTGACTCTACGAAGTCTGCAAAGGAAAATGTAATCTAAAGCAGTATGTAGATATGCAGAGCTGGAGAAAAGTAATTATTTCTATTTTTTATAGTATAAAAGATTGACCATTTAAACATTTATTCAGGTATAATTGACATTCAGTATGCGAAATACAGAGGTGTCAAAAATGTATATACATTTTAAGAAAGGAAAAAACTCTATTAAAATTAGAACATGCAATATATTTCAATAACATAAGATGAATAAAAGTCACGTATGACTTCTGCATTTACAAGAGGTGCTCAAAGTGGTTACCAAGAGCGTTCAGACACTTCTGATTATGGCAAACTACTGCTTGAGCAAGAGTGACCAAAGTGTCCACTTGTATTACTGTGCAGGCTGGTTCAATTTCTTCCCGAAGTGCCACCAGTGTAGCCCATTTTCTACTGTATACCATATCCTGTAAGGTCAGCCATAGGGGGGCTGATATGATTTCAGAACAACTGGAATTGTGCAACCCAGATGTCCCTTTTCTTCCTTTCTAAGAATATTAATAGTATTATAATTGTAAATTCCAATTATAAGTATAGTATATATTATATAACATAATATAGAGAATATAAGTAACTAACAGTTATATTAGTTATAGTAGCTTGTTTCCCTAACCTAAGAGCCTGGTGAAAGTGACACTATCACACCTGTCCTGCAGACCATCACACCTGTTCCCAGATCACAGCCATCCAAGTGTCGGTTTAACTCCTGAACCCCTCCCTCCACGCAATCCTGTCTTCTTGTTGGAAATCCGACCTCCCTATTGGCTCTCTCATACCTCTAAACTGCCTAACTGGTGACATCATTTTCCCAACAAACCAATCACCACATAATAGAATCTTGGGGTTTCCATGGCATTATCTGTAACTACATTTAGGTCATCACAAGTGACCAGTAACCAGTGTGACCAGTGACCCTCCTACTGGACTTGTGCGCTCTTTGGCTCCTGCCACTCAGACAACCTCTAGTATTGTCTCATCTTTTGTTTTATGGGTGGTTGGTGTTTCCTCTTCTTCTCTGACCATGTCAGGTAAGTAAAAAAAAAAAAAAACATTCTAAAGTTTTTCATCAGATATTTTGGCCCCTAAATGGAGCAGTAGAGTCAAAATAAAATAAAATAATTGGGAAGGGTACTGAACTAGAAATTGAAGACCTAATTTTAGTTTTGATTTTGATATTTACTAGCTGTGTGACTTTGAACAAGTCATTGACTTTCTCACAAAATGTGTTTTTCCCTCATCTATTACTACACATTAGAATATTAGATTGGTTGTTCTCTTTAATCCCTTTCTTTTCTAATATTGAGTCTCAAAGGACATCTATAGAGAAAATGAAATTAAAGACTGCTTGAGACTGTTTCAATAGAAACAGAAAACCTAGGTGATGTAGAAAAACCAGCAATAAATACGCAATATCCCATGTGTAATGGTCTCCCACCACTCATATCTCAACTTTAGTATTTTAAATTTAATGCTGTTCAGAAAGTAATACCTGTCTTTAAGTTTTCTATCTAAACTAGGTGAAAAGAAAAAAATAGGAAGAGAGGATGGAGAGAACTGGGCTGTAGGGAGGCAAGTATTTAAATGCAAAGAAGATTAGGATTGTTTAAATCAACACAGGCTGACAAAAACCAAGAGGGAGAAGAAAATATAAGAATGAGGGAGGGAAAAGTGTAAGAATGAAGAGGGAGACCATGGAGGAGCTCTCAAGAACAAAAGAGGCATTTGGGGCTAGAATGTTGAAGGGAACCAAAGATTTTAAATTAAAACAGAAAGAGCATAATGTGAAATCTGTTGAGAGCAGGGGAAAATAAAGTGATTTTAGCAAACGCTTACGTTGATTAAACTAGGAAGGAAAGTAAAGCCAGAATAGGGGATCCCTAGATAAAGCATCTTATCACAAAAGTCATATTCAGTTATTTATGTTTTCCTATTTGCCTCTCTGAACACCGATGGCACTTGATTGTTTGAGTATAAATATTTTAGAAATAGGGTTTAGAAATCATGCTTTCTATAAACCAGAAACTAATAAGGGTGATTATCTAAGAGGCTGGACAAAACAGAATTTTTAGTGCGTAATTTCATTCTGATTTAAATTATATTTCCTAACTTGAATCAGAAGGATTAATTCCTTTATGTGCTAAGTAGGTTCTGAGTCAAAGCTGCTTTTCATCTTTATACTTATTTTCTTCCCAATACAGAGAGCACACTGATAAACAGACATCATCTCCTTTTAGATCTTAGCTACCTAAAAAGAAAAAATGTCAAACCCTACATCTCTAATTTTACATTTATCTAAAAAACAATTTTTTAGGGCCTCCTGAGTTTTCCTACATTCACTTTTTGAAAATTGGTTTCTAGAGATGATAGTTTTTAAGGCTTTGGAATGACACTTTTCTGGATGTTGAAAATGATTATAATCTAGGTTTAGGATAAATATAAAAATTTTCATGGTACTTTTTAAGTGTTTTTTTTCCTATTTGTTATGTGGTTATATTAATTTAAATATATTTTTTTACTAGACTTACTTCCTATTACTTGCTGGATAATATTCAGAAAAACATGAATGAGCACAATAAAAGAATTCCTTGACACTTAAAATTTTGCCCTCTGCTTTGTACCAATCAATAAAATTAAAAACTGATCCTACAAAAGAGAAATAAAATTCATAAAACTTTAAGCCAAATTAAACATAAACAAAATGACAGAAGATACATATTATTAACAACAGATATGAAACTGGGGCCAACACAACTGATTTCATGGTCACTAAAATGGCAATAAAGGAAAATTATGAACAACTCCCTGCCTCCAATTTCAATGTTAGATGAAATGGACCAATACATTGAAATATTATCTACCAAAAGGATATAAGGAGAAACAGATAATTAATATAGGTTTATATTTATTAAAAATATTGAAGCAATAAGTAATAACCTTCCAAAAATGAAAAGATCAAGGTCCAAATGATTTCACAATGAATTTTACCAAACACTTCAAATACCAGTTCTGTATATTCTTGTCCAGAAAATAGAAGGAGAGGGAATACTTCATAACAAATTCCATTATTCTAATACTAAATACAAACAACAGCTTTACTAAGGAGAAAAAATGATAAACCTCTCTCTCATAAACAACTTCAACAAAATATTAGCAATTGAATACAACAATGTATAGAAAAAAATATGCACCATGTTTAAGTTAGAATGTTCCAAGTATGTAAATGTGTTTTAACACTTAAAAATCAATTTTGTAATGCATGATTTCCATAGGTTAAATAAGAAAAATTATATAATCATGTCAATACATGCAGAAAAAAGTATTTGACAAATCTAATAACTGTGCCTGATAAAAAATTTCAGCAAACCAAAAATGAATAAAATTTTCTCAACTTGATAAAGAACATCTATAGATACACCTAGAGCTAAAATCATATTTAATGGTAAGAAACTACTAGGTGTTTTCTCCTTATAATTAGGAGCAAGGTTAAGAATGTCCTTTCTCACTACCACTCCTGTTCAGTATCATACTGGAAGTCTTTGCTAATTCAGTAAGATAAGAAAAGGAAATGAAATATAGACTATGAAAAAAAAAACATATGTCTCTGTTTCAAGATGATATGATTGTCTATGTAGAAAATCCCAACGAATTGACAATAAAAAATAAACAAGTAACAAGAACAACAAAACAAAACCAAAAAACCTCTTAGAACTAATAAGTAATTATAGAATAGTTGCAGAATACAAAGTTTTTACAAAAGTCAACTGGCTTTTTATATTGCAGCAATGAATGATTTAAATTTAAAATTAAGAACAACATTGTTTACAGTAGCAGCATCAAAAAAATGAAATAGGCCTAGCTATAACAAAATATGTACAGATTACAGATTTTTATGAGGGAAACTATAAAGCTCTGATGTAGGAAATCAAATATCAAAACAAATGGAGAGATATTCCATGTTCATAGATACGGACACATCACTAAGATGTCAATTCTTCCTAACCTGATCTATACATTTAACACAATCCCAACAAAGATTTCAGCAAGTTCTTTTATGGATTTCAACAAACTAATTCCAAAGCTTATATAAAAAATCAAAAGACCCAGAAAAGCTAACACAATACTGACTACATGACTTTAAAACTTGCTATAAAGCTACAGTGATCAAGACTTTGTGGCAATGGTGAAATAATAGACAAGTAAATCAGTGGAACAAAATAAGGGGCCCAGAAATATGTACAATCACACAACTGTAGTCAACTTACTTTGACAAAGAAGCAAAAGCAATTCTATAGAAAAAAATTAATAATTTCAATCTACATGCAACAGCAACAACAAAAAGAATCTAGACATAGTTCTTACACCTTCACAAATATTAACCCAAAATTGATCACAGATATAAATATAAATTTTCAAAAAAATATAATTTCTAGATATAACAAAGGAAAAAAGTCTGTGACCTTGAAGTGGCAAAGATTTTTTTTTAGTTACAGCATCAAAAACATGATTTATTAAGTAAAAAATTTGTTAAGTTGGACTTTATTAAAATTAAAAATTTTTGTTTTGAAAATGAATATATGAAAGCAAAGAAACTATTCATAGGGAAACAATATTTCAAAACATATGTCTGGTAAACAACTGGTATTCAAAATATACAAAGGTTCATAATACCCAACAATAAAATATCAATTAAAATAATGGGCAGTAGATCTAAACAGAGAGCTCACCAAAAAAAAATATACACATGGCAAATAAGCATATGAGAATGTGTTCGATATCATATCTCATTATGGAAATTAAATTAAAACATCATTGAGATACCACTTCATACATATTGGATGGTTAAAATCCAAAATACTGGCAAGACAAAATGAAGGATATGGAGAAACAGGAGCTCTCCTTCACTGCTGGTGGGCATGCCAAACAGTACTTTAGAAGACAGTTTGCAAGATTCTTATAAAACTAAACACTAAGGGGGTTCCCTGGTGGTGTAGTGGCTAGGCTTTGGCGCTCTCAATGCCGTGGCCTGGGTTTAATTTCCAGCCAGGGAACTACCCCCCAAAACCTCCAAAAACTAAATTTTGGTTTATAATATGATCCAGAAATCACACTCCTAGATTGTTACCCAAATAAGATAAAAACTTATGTCCACCCAAAAATCATACAGACATATGAACATTTATAGCAGTTTTATTTATAACTGGAAAAACTTGGAAGCAGCCAAGATGTGTTTCAGGTGGTGAATGAATACATAAACCCTGGTATGTCCATACGATGGAGTATTATCAGTGATAAAAAAAGAAATGAACTATAAAGTTGTAAAAATGCATGGAGGGCCCTCAAATGCATATTGCTAAGTGAGAGAAGCTAGTTTGGAAAGCGATACAGTAGACCCTTAGTTAACTGGCACCCATGGGGATTGGTGGAGGCAGGACAAATGTATGTAGATTCTCAGTTAACCAGAACTCAAGCAACCAGCACTCTCAAGGAACTGGCAAAATCTCAAGCAACCGGCTAGTTGCTTGAGAATGCTGGTTGCTCAAGTTCTGGTTAACAGAGAGTCTACTGCATATTGTATGATTTCAACTATATCACATTCCAGAAAAAATAAAACTGTAGAAACAGTGAAGTTCAGTGGTTTACAGGGATTCAGAATAAAAGCAGTTGGGATGTATATGTGAAGCAAAGGGCATTTTTAGGGCAGTGAAACTATTCTGTATTATGCTATAAAATTGGACATATAACATTATGCATTTGTCAAAACCCATAGAACTTTATAGCCTAAAGAGTGTACGCTAAGTAAACCACCTACTTTAGTTAATAACACTATATCAATATGGATTCATCAGTTGTTACAAATATATCACACTGCTACGAAACATTAATACTAATAACCAACTGTGTTGAAGAGAGAGGAGGAGAACCAGTGTAGGCAATTCTGTACTTTCCATAGAAGATTTTGTAAACTAAAACTGCTCTTTTAAATATAAGGCTATAAAAAACTTTAAAAAATGTTTTCAGAATAAATGAATTTATTGATCACAATAGATGGAATTTTTATTACTTTTTGTTGCAAAAGTAAACTTTTTATTAATTATGTTTTTAAAGAGCTTCCTATGCAGTTTCATGCATAAACTGATTACCTTAGAAGCAATTTATGTATGACTTCGCTTGTATAGCCTGGAGGATAAAGTGTACCGAGGAAGAATAAAAATTTCTGTTACTTAGACATGTTATCACTGCATCATATTCACCCCCTTTAATCTCTGCATCCTCACAGGTTTTGTTTACTGCGTTTTATATATTAATCCTAATATAGTTGCCTAGCCATCACCCCTCTCCATTTCCACTAGGAGTTCTATTACAATGATGAATTAATAAAATATTAGAACAAGTTTTAGTAATAAGAAGGCAAAAATGGTACTTGGAACTAGGATTTGATTAATTTTCAACTTCTACTTAATTTGAAATTCTAAGTTTGTTTTCTCTTTAAACTCCTTTAAGGAGTTAGAATCAGAACCCCACAAGACTAAACAAAATATTATAAATTATTCATTTAACAGTTTTTAAAGATACCAAAAGAAGAATACTTAAATATTGAAATGCCTCTTCCAGTAAGAAAATACATACTTTGAATATACTTCCAATTCATCATTTAGGCTTGAATTATAGTGATGTCACTATTCTCATAAAGGGACTTGGAGTCTAAACTTTATCATAGCAAAATTGGCCTGGTTTGGCATGTTTGCTGCTATGTAAATGACTTGAACTTGCTAGAAGTGGTCTCTTAACTCATACTAATCCCTCCAGGGCCTTATTCTTGTAGTCTAAGTAACTACTTCTTTTGTTTTGTTTTGTTTTGGTTTGGTTTGGTTTGTTTGTTTCAAAATTGTTTACAAGAATGCTAATGACACAGAAAAATATTCTTGATATAATTCAATGGAAAAATAAGATACAAGACTGTCATATCTTTTCCTATATGTTGAATAATATCATTTATGTGAAAAAATGCATCAGAATGGTTATGTTTAGATGGTAGGATTATCAATAATTTTTCTAAATTTCTTCATTATACTTTTACAATTGATGTTTTATTTTCAAAGTAGATACTTATTGACACTGTATATATGTGCACACAAACGGCTCACTCAGTAAACAGGCAACAGAGTTCAGAGCATGTGGTGTCCAGTGCAGTGCTGTATTAAAATAAATATATTTTAAATCCATACACTTATGTACTGAATGTAATTAAAATGATAACAAATACTACTATGTACTGTGTCCTAGGTTTCAGATATTTTGTTCATAGTTGACATATATCATCATACTTTATATTCACCAAAACTCTATGAGGTAGATATCAATATTAGGATTTTTTTCACATGGAACTCTGTTATGTAGGTTCAGCTCCAAAGTTTCACAGGCAAAGGAGCAAAAATTTGAACATAGGTGATTTGACTCATAGTTGATGCTTACAATTACTACTATAATCAGAGAGAAAATCCTTTTAGAAGAAGGATACTAAAATAAATACCTATACATCATATTAGCTATTTTCACAATAATGCTGCCTAATAAAAACTCCACAAAATGTAATGATACACAATAATAATAATTTCACACATACACGTATGTCTGTGGGTTAGCAGGCATACAGCTGATTTAAGTGCAGCTGTGCTAGGTTCCAAGCTGTGTGTTGGACACAACCTGCTTTATGTGACTCGTTAGACCAGCCCTCATTTGAAGTATGTTCTTCCTATGGCAAAATGTAGAAGCTTGAAAAAACAAGCACAGCAGCACAGACACTTTGAGCTTTTGCTTGTTCTACATTCTATTAGCTAAAACACAACATCAAAAGCCAAGCGAAGTACACTTCATATTGTGATCAACTGGGAGGTGGTAAATGTTTGGTAGGTAATAATCTAATTGCATACACACACACACACACACACACACACTCACACACTCACACACACACACACACACACCACCAATACCTATTCCCAGAGATGCATACTGCACATGGGTGCCGATTCTTTTTAATCCAAGATTTCTGTCATTGCTCAACTCACATCACCCAATTTTCTACTATCTCTCTGGGATTTAGTTGGGTTCCTTGAGTTTGATAGTCTAATTCCAAAAACCACCATATTTATAATTTCAAACAAAAAAAATTAATGCTTCCTCCTGGGCTTAATTTCCCACTTATTTATTTGAAGGAGATACAATGTGACATCACTTACGACAGTCTCATGACTTGGAAAAGAAGAGAAAAGGAGTTGGGGTGAATATCTATTCACCCTGGAGATGGAATAATTATTTAAAGTCAAAGATATAGGTCGTAATATTTTTGGTCATTTAAATATCCTTCCTGTCTGTTCCTAAGCACATTTCACAAATAAGCATTGCCGTACTTGTATATACTAATCTAATAGAGTCTATGAAGTTTGACAATTTGATCATTTCTCTTGCAGAATATTGACTTCTTGGTGCCATACTAAGAGAGATACAGATAGTTATTCAAACCAGTGGTAGTAGGGGTAGAGCTTTGCTCATTTAAGGCTTTTAAGAACTGATTTTTAAATTAATGTATCATGCCTGTTTGTGTTCTTAACACCTAAATCTAGGAGGGATAGTGGAATTTGAGAAACTTACGCTCTCAGGGTCATAGCATGTTGAGCAATCTTTGCTTGGTAATAAAAATATTTGCTTCTTAAAATTATTGAATCATTTTAAAAGTATCCTAGCAAAAAATTTGCCTCATGTAAGTATGAATTGATTTAGAAAAGTTGCCCATGCCTTCTCCTCCACCACATGCTCAGCCTACAAACTTATTTCTTAGTATTCAAAACAAGCGTTTGAGAAGATTCTGAGATTATCAGCCAAGTTCTCCTCATTTTGCACTGCCAGCTGGATGAGGGATCCAAAGCAGCACCATTTCTTCAAAAAAGTTATTCCTAGAAAATAGAGAGTTGGGGTTGAATAGAGGAATGCTCTGATTTAATGCTTAGTCTGATTTCTTCAGAACTGCCACCAATTTAAAGCTGGGAAGGAAAGGAATCTTTCCTAGAACTTCCAGAATTCAGTCCAAGCTTAGTCATTTTTCAATCACATGATACAGTAGAGATTCACTTTATGATATTTATCTTTTGTTATTCAAGAGAAGGAGGTGACTAAGGACACTTGTCCCTGGGTCTCTCATTCTCAGGCTCTCTACATGACTATAGCAAAAGCAATTAAAAATGGAGAACACTGGAATGAGGTTATTATGATGAAGGCTGGGCAGAGTTTTTACTGAGAGAAGACTGAAAACTTGTTACTATTAGTTTGGGGAAAAGAAAGCATCAAGGTTTATACAATTATGATGCAGATGAGGAGAAAGGACATAGCATCATCAATGTCTGAAAAAAATGTTAGGGAGCCAGAGAAAGGGGTGCATGGCTATTAATGCCTAAAGGATATAGTTCTCACCTAAATCTTCATACTCTTTTTTTTTTATTTCATTTTTATTGTTAGACTTATTGGGGTGACATCTCTTAGCAAGGATTACATAGGTTTCAGGCATACAATTCTACAGTGCATTGTCAACTTGATGTATAATAAGTTACAAGCAGTAGTTACATATTTAAAATTTATCCTAAGAGCAGTTTAAACTGATACTGTCAATTTCTGAGAATAGCTTTGATTGGTTCACAGCTATTTTAGAATTTCCACTGAGGATTTTTTCCCTCAAGTCAAAGCTACATGCTTCAGTATTTATTTCCCATCAGTCCTCCTGTCACTCCCAGACAACCACACTTGTATCTATTCAATGGTGTCAGACAGTGATAATCTGAAAGCACGAATGCAGGTGGTTGAATATTATACCCTAATCTTTCCATAACTGATATTATGATTAATTTAATACAGTGCAACACATGAGGGAGAGCCATAAATGTTAAAATGGGTATCTAAGATGCTCCAGACATAAAAATAAATAAATAAAAATTATAAAATACCCAGTAAGGTGCAAGGACATTGTGAATGAATTTATAACTTGATTGGACAAAAGAAGTTTCTAGGGTCAGCAAGATGGCAAAATAGGAATTTCTAGTACTACTTGTCCCCTCCTAGTAACATTTAAACAAACATCTGTTTATAAAAACGCCTTC
>PVJL010003225.1:130157-164787 GCA_004026885.1 Lyroderma lyra
AGGGGAGGGGGTGGGAGAGGAGGGGGGGAAGCTAAATATAAGGTGATGGAAGGAGAAGTCACATTAGGTGGTGAACTTATTATACAACAAGTTGACAATGCACTGTAGAATTATATGCCTGAAACCTATGTAATCCTTGCTAACAGATGTCACCCCAATAAGTCTAACAATAAAAATGAATTAAAAAAAAAAAAAAAAACGCCTTCAGGGGTGCTATGGATTCTAGTAGCAAGTCTTTCAGCAAGTGGGTATAGCACAGCAATAAGAAGAGATGCATTGAACAGGGTAGAAAAGACAGTTTCAAATTAATCCTGTAACGCCTACCCCAAACATAGGCAGCCCTTCACGAAGAGAGACGCTTTCCTTTCAACTTCATCACAAACTCCAGTACTAGGCTTGCATCAGTGCCTCTGGCTCCCATGGTGACAAGCTGCCAGCCTACTTTACCACCAGGAGGATTTCCATGGTTCTAGTCTCCCAGCCTGCCCCAGAACCAGGCCTGCATCTGTGGAGCCAGGCTCCTATCTTATCTCAGTGCCAGGCTGGCTCCTGTAGACCCAGCATCTAGACAGGTTCCCGTGGCTGGAGGCTCCAGGTCTGGCCCAGCGCCAGACTATTACCAATGATCCCAAGCTCCAGACTAGCTTTCAAGAACCCAGACTCCCAACCTGCCCAATACTGGGCCCATCTTGTGGACCCAGATGCCAGGCCCACTATACAGACCTAGAGTACTATAATAAAAATAGTATGGTATTGTCATAAAAAAATATTCGTAGATCAGTGGAACAGAATTGAGAGCCCAGAAATTAACCCATGCATATATTTTCAATTAATTTTTGACAGAGCCAAGAATATGCAATGGAGAAAGGGAAAACTGGATAATCACATGTAGAATACGGAAACTAGACTCCTATCCTAAATCATTCATAAAAATTAACTCAACGCAGATTAAAGACTTAAACGTAAAACCTGAAACTATAGAATTCCTGGGAGAAAATACAGAAAAAGCCTTGAATATTGGTCTTGGTAGTGATTTTGTTTTTAATCTGATACCAAAAATGAAAGCAACAAAAGCAAAAATAAACAAATTGGGCTATATTAAACTAAAAGCTTTCTGCACAACAAAGGAACCAATTAACTGAATTAAGAGGCAGCCTACTAAATAGGAGAAAATATTTTCAAACTATATATCTGGTAAGGGGTTAATATCCAAAATATTTAAGGAATTTATACAACTCAGTATCAGAAAAAAAGTGATCCAATTAAAAAATAGGCAGAGCACTTGAATAGACATTTTCCAAAGAAAACATGCAAATAGCCAACATAAAAAGGTTCACTAACAATCGGGCAAATGCAAATGAAAATCACAGTGAGCTATTACCTCACACCTGTTAGAATGGCTGTTATCAAAGAGACAAGAGATAACAAGCATTGGTGAGTATGTGGAGAAAAGAGATCCTTATGCACTGTTGGTTGGGAATGCAAACTACTACCATCCACTCTAGAACTAAATAGTATGGAGGTTCCTCAAAACACTAAACATAGAACTACCACATGATCCAACAATCCCACTTCTGAGTTTATAGTCAAAGGAAATGAAATCAGGATCTCAAAGAGATGTCTGCATCTCCATGTTCATTCACAATATCCAAGACAGAAGCAAGCTAAGTGTCCATGGGTGAATAAATGGATAAAAAAATATGATGTACATTCACACACGTGCGTGCATACATGCACACACACGATGGCATATCATTCACCCATTAAAAAAAAGAAAATCCTGCCTTTTTGTGAAGATATGGATGGATCTTGGGTGTTATGCTAAGCAAAGTAAGTGAGATAGAGAAAGACAAATGCCATATGACCTTACTTACATATAGAATTTTAAAAAGTGGAACTCAGAAACAGAGAGTAGGATGGTGGTAGTTAGGGCTTGAGGATGGGAAAAATGGGGAGACATCAATCAAAAAGTATAAGCTTCCAGTTATAAGATGAGTAAGTTCTGAGGCTTTCATGTATGCATAGTGACTATAGTTAATAATAGTGTATTATATACTTGAAGGTTGCTAAGAGAGTAGATCTTATATGTTCTCAACACACACAAAAAATAAAGGTAATTATGTGAGATAATGGAAGTGATAACTAAATTTACTATGATAACTATTTTACAATATATATGTGTATCAAATCATCATGTTGTGCACCTTTAACTTCCATAATGTTATATATCTATTACATCTCTATACATCTGGAAAAAGAAGTTTCTGGGTCCCTGCAAAGGGTGAATCAATTAAAATATCTATGGACTACGAACTCATACCACGATTTCAAACTCTTTTCTGGAAAACTGGACCCTGACTATTTATATCAGTCACTTCAATTTGGCCCAAAGGAAATGACTTTCTAGATAAAATATCCCTGCATTGTGTATGAAAGTCACAATAGCAAGTTGATTTCCATCTTTCCAAAAAATGTGTCCAGTCTCTGAGGTCCTATAGTCTCCAGTAGTCTAGCCCTAGTGTCAAAAGTGTGAATGAATTGTATACACACATGTGCAAGGATTGAAATGAATGAAAGTTTTATGAGAGAAATCGCTTCATGTTCTTTCTTTCTTGGGTGATCCTTGTTCAGACTGTTCCTGCTTGAGCTAGATAAAATTTGTCTTTTTGTTGCCATGCTGCCCAGCATTCATTAAGATCAACAAAAGCGGTCTCTGATAGGAAGCTCCACAATAAAATTCCAGATTCCAAAGAAGAGCTCTTAATCTTTCCAAGTATACCTGCTGAGAACCTCCTTCCTTTCTCAAAATAACATTCCCCCCATCATTATTTTTACAGCTGTAAAATGGGTCTTTAGCCAATCATTATTTCCTTACACTAGAATGAACTTCCTGTTCTTGGGGTTTCCTATCTAATCTGTTTTTGTTTTTTTCAGTTACCACTGAAACATGGGATTGATTGAATGTTTGTTTATATACAACAAAAAGGTAGTAAGTAGCCAGTGTCCTGACGTTTGAAGGAAAAAATCTGGAGTACCGCTTATGTGCTATGCAACCTAAGGAAAACAATATTCTTTTTCATTTAAAGAGGATAATAATACATGAATATTTTAACTTAGAATTTTCTATTAGAGTCAAATGAACTAGCCAAACTTTTTGCTTTTTCTACAGTAAGCATTTATTAATTAATTATGAGACAAAGTGTTTCTAAAACACGTTACTCAGTTCAAATGCAACCCCCACTCAGAAGATTTCTCTAAACTTTCTAACTCATACTCAAATAATTCTACACATCTCTTCATCAAGACTTGAGGGGAGTTTGATAGCACACACTTAGTTCTCTTCAACCCTGCATTCCTTCCAGTTCCACAGGACCCAATCCAGGGCCCAGGATGTGGAATCCAGTCAAGTAAGTGTACAAGAAGAACAAAAACTACACTCACCTAGTTTAAAAACATCCAAGATGCTTTGCTCTGAATTCCTGGTCCATTCTGGTTTCGTGTTCAAAGATATTAATCAGGCTGGTTCTGTGGGTTAACACCTAACATATCCTTCAACAACTGCTTGGTTTCCTCAGACATGGAAGTTCTGCATTAATGGGAGATATGCAAGTCCATCAGTGGGTTTTCTCACTGTGTCTCATTAACAGGGACAGGGACAGGGGCAGGGACAGAATCTCTGCCAGGCCCCTGGGGTTTCTTTCTTGGTCTCAGAATCAATGAAAGAGATTCTATCATTCTCCAGATGAAAATGCCTTGGGCAAAGATGGCAACCTTGGCTGTGTAGAGTCTCTCCCGGACTTCAGGGTCCACGTGGAAGTCTGAGCCATAAGCTGGGGACAGCCACTATTTTATTCACATTCACACTTTTGTTGTCTTGACTGTCCTCTTTGCCTAGGAGTGGGAAGGGTGGGTGGGGTTGGCAGCCCAACCCAGATCTTGCTTAGTGCAAAGTCTGTCACCTTAAGGATGGAGGTCCCAGACCACTCGTTGATGAGGTTGCTATCCAGCTTTAGGTCCCAGCTTTAGGTCCCTGCTTTAGGTCCTTGTGCATGATGTGGTTTTATGCAGGAAGACAGTGGTACTCCTGAGCTGTAGCATGAAGCTTTTATTGATGACTCAGTCCAGCCTCTGGGACAGTGCATACTGATTTAGTTCTCCACCTTCACCGAGCTGCTGGACAAACCAGAGCTAGCAGGGCTGCTCAGCAAAAGCCAGGATTCTTTCCTCTGGTGAGCAAGGTCTCTACCACGTGCAGGTAAATCTGCGAGCTCTCAAGGCAAGGTTCACACACTGGGCTTGCCCACTGAGCTGCAGGATGACCTCCTCCAACTGCATCACCCGAGGCTAGTCAGGGTCCAGAATCCTGCTGGCACATCTCCCAATTCCCTGGGTGTCCATCAGGTCTTCTTAACCAGCATACGGTTCCCACTGTGGCCAGTCACTGCCACTCAATTCATCTCAACTGTCGCCACAGCTACTGTGCAGGCTCTCCACCTACAGGCTGTGTGGCACCATTGCATGGACCCACCGTCCTCAGGCTGCAGCCCCACCAACCAGGCCTCTATTCAGCCTGGCTGCCATTGGAAGTAAAATTTCAAGAAAAACTATAAATTTGTTACATTTATGATAAGAGATTTTTATTTTAAAATTCATCCTTTACGAGTAATAGCTTTCATGGCAATATGAATGTAATTTTAATATAAATTCTAAAATATGAATTATAGCTCTGCAAAGATTATTAAAAACATTGTTTCCATTTGATTCTATCTAGGTCCTACTGTAGCATGAAGAATCCCACCTGACTCATTCCTTTCTACTTAAACAGATGGATCATGAAAATATGGGTTCACCTGCTGGCCAAAGGAGAGAAACAAAACAGCCACTCTTCAATCCATATATGTATAAACCATTCAAGAAAATGGTTTCTCAGGTCTTGCTTGCCAATTGGATTTGTCCTTGGTTTGTTATCAATAATAATTGAAAAAAGTAAATTATAGTTATTGCTGACCATTAGATGTCACATGTATGCAGGCCCTAAGAACTGTATTATTTCTATGAGTAGATTTTTAAAAATAGATGTCTAATAATGTAAAATGTGAGGGATATATTTTTTTAATTCTTAGTTTGACAAAATGGTCAAGAAATAAGCCTTGTTCAAAGGACCACAAATCAACGATATCTTTGAGTCTGGCATACCCCAGGCATATTCAACCTGTGGCTTTAAATGCAGCCCACTACGAATTCTTAAAACATTATGAGATTTTTTTGTGTCATTTTAATTTCTTTTAGCTCATCAGCTATCATTAGTGTTAATGTATTTACGTGCAGCCCAAGACAATTCTTCTTCCAATGTGACCCAGGGAAGCCAAAAGTTCGGACACCCATTTTCAGGGAACTTGTGTAATTTACCCTAAGGAACATCACATGCATGTAAGAATACATATTCATAAGTATATTCATGGGAGTTTACCCTTTGTCATGATGACAAATGGTTAGAAATAAGCAAAATTTGTTATTTATGATGGACTGCATGAATAAACTATGGTATGTGTATACAATGAAGAACTAGGTATGCATCCAGAAGGATGAGTAAAATAGAAGTTATTGAAATGTATATTGCATAAATTGTCTGTTATAATACAATTAAGTTTGGATATTTCTGCCTTTTCAATTTCAATTATGTTTAGAATGATCGACTGAAATTTATAAATTGCCTAATTTATCATTTATCTTTCATCCTACCAACAACCAGTTCATCTATTTCCCCACACTGTTCAAGCTTTTGAGAAAAAAAAATCAGTCAAAACTCTCAATAGTTACTTGAAAGAGAAATAATAGACAAATTGCTCAAACTAAAAATCTGTGTAGATTTAGCCTCATATTTTCTTCTTTATGTTTCCAATGATAAAAAGGAAAACAGTGACATACCTGTTGGATTGTTCTTTTTATGTTTTTTTTTTCCCCCATCATTCTGTTTGCTTTAACATGGCCTAGAAAATATACATAGATTTTACACCTGTGGGGAAGTCCCTTTGCCTGAGTCAGGTTATATGAGATTTCATACTTGGAGAACCCTCCAAAAATAATCAAAGAATGTGTATTTTAATTACTAGAAAAGAATGTGTATTTTAATTACTATTCCAGTTCTAGAGTCTAGACTTTCACCACTGTGAAGCCAGGAGGAAGTACTAGGTGACGTCTTCAGACCACAATTAGCTCAAGAGTGCAAAAATCAAAGTCGTGTGTTTGATTTGTTTTACAGTCATCACACTGTCCTGTCCAATACCTAAAATATCCCTGTTGCATCAGAATATACAATATGAGTTCAAAAATAAAGGTGAGTTAACGTAGGAAAATGGCACCTAAAGGTGTAAATGTAACAACAGATCACATGGAATTTAAGAACTTACAAAAAGAGAGGTTTTGTTTGCAATCCCCCACTTTGTCAGAGGTGCCTTCCATCTGTCTTGGCAGGTATGCTGTGGATAAAATTGCCAGTTCTCTATTAGCATATGTTTTACTTCTCAACTGTTTGTTTATGGGGAAAATTAATGTAGCATGCAACTTGCAGTTGTTTTTTATACTGTTAATGACAGCTTCCTATAAAATCCCTTGCATTTAAATATGGAAGGCAATGGCATTAATAAAGTATAAAGACGCTTATGCTCAGATCTGAAAAAGGAAGTGAAATCAATTGAGTTTGCTGATAACACATTTGAGTCATTTGACAGAATTGCTAGGAATTATGCAATGGGTTACCTGTTTAGTTACTTGACTATTAAGGAGTTATTTATGGCCAAAGTCCTGACATAATTTGACCTTGATTGTTAAATAATTAGCAAGTTACTCATTTTTACCTGTCTATGTGTATATTAAGTTATGGTGAGTGCTTCATTCATATAATGTTGAATAACTGCTCTGACCTGATTTGAAGTATAAACATGAGTAAAGCATGGTCTTTGCTTTCCAAGAGACTAGTTATAGGGATGATTCCCATAGATCACTGCACGTTAGAAAAACCTGAAAAACATTTTCAGAAATAGAGATTTTCAGGACTTTTTACATGGGTTGTAATTTACTAATTTTTGAGTTTCTAGGCAGCTACATTTTTTTTTGGTTGGTTCCCTGAGCGGGGATCAAACCCAGGCCATGGAGGTGGGAGTGACAAAGCCTAGCCACTACACCACTAGGGAACCCCCAAGCTAGATTTTTTTAAAACTGCTCGTATCTGAGGTAACAGTTAGTTAGATAACTAAAAATTGAGAATCCTCACTAATCTAGTTCCTTTTGTGTTCTTTGAATGTACTATTATCGCCATCTGAAATATTACCCTCTTTCCATTTTCCACAGCATACATAACTTAAAAAATGACTTACATAATATTTTTTATGTGATTTATCAATTCAACACATCTGACAATGACTATTCTTGATTAGTCTCGTTCTCTGAGGATAGAAAGACATTATTGAAATAATTAGCCCTTTCTATGGATTTTTCTATTCTCTACCTTTTGTATAATTAAAACCATTCAATATGTGGCCTTTTTTGTCTGGCTTCTTTCACTGTGCATGATTTTTTAAAGGTTCATCCATGTTATGGCATGACAACACTTCATTCTCTTTTATATAGCTGAACAACATTTCATCATATGGATATACCACATTTGTTCAGCCATTCAGCAGTTGAACATTTGGGTTGTTTCCATATTTTGGCTATTCTAAGTAATGCTCCACTGAACATTCATGTGCACATTTTGGCATGTTTTCAAATCTCAGCTATGTACTTAGGAATAATATTTCTGGGTCAGATGGTAACTCTCTAATCTTTGAGGAATTATCAGACTGTTTTTCAAAATAGATGCATCATTTCCTATTCCCACCAGCAGTGTATGAGGCTTCCAATTTCTCTACACCCAAGACTTGTTATTGTTTACCTTTTGATATTCATAATAGCCATCCTGGTGTGTGTGAAGTGGTATAACATTGTGATTGTGATTTACATTTTTCTAATGACTTATAGCATTGAGAATCGTTTCATGTGCATATTTGTCATCTGTATATCTTTTGTGGAGAAATGTCTATTCAAATCCATTATAATGGGCTATCCTTTCATTATTAAGTTGTAACAGTTTTATTAAATATTGTGGGTCCCAGACCCTTAGCAGATATATAATTTGGAAATATCTCTTCATTTCTCAGAGTTGTTTTTCTTTCTGATAATGTCTTTGAAGAAAAACACATTTTCATTTTTATGAAGTAATTTATAGATTTTTTTATTTGCTTGTGTTTTTCATGTCATATTTAAGAAACAATTGCAAAATACACATTCATGAAGATAAACATCTAGGTATTTTGAGTGGCATAGTTTTATCTCTAAATGTATCTCTTCAATCCATTTTTATTTAAATTTTGTGTGTGTTGTGAGGTAGAGATCTGACTTCACTTTTTTCTATCTAGATATCTGACTGTCACAGTCCCATTTGTTAAAAAGACCATTTTCCCCCCATAAATTGTGTTTTAATCTGTGCTGCTATAACAGAATAGCATAGACTTGAGTGACTTATAATTAACAAAAATTTATTACTCATAGTGTTGGAGACTGGGACATTCAAGATCAAGGTGCCAGCAGATTCAGTGTCTGGTGATAACCAGCTTTCTGTAATTTTATACGGTGAAAGAGGCAAGGGAGCTCTCTGGAATCTCTTTGTAAGGGCATTGGACCCATTTACAAGAGCTCTCCTCTCATGATCTAATAATTACCTTCCAAAAGTCACTCATCCAAATACCATCAGATTGGTGATTAGGTTTCAATATATAGATTTTTCAGGGAACGCAAACATTTAGTCTATAGCAAATTATCTTGACAACCTTGTCAAAAATAAATTAAACAAAAATATGTGAATTTATTTCTGGAGTTTTAATTCTGTTCCATTCATCTGTACATCCATCCCTACACTAGTACCACACTGTTTGTTTACTATAGTTTTTTGGTAAGTTTTAGAATTGGGAAGTGTAGTCCTCCAACTTTGCTCTTTCCAAGATTGTTTTGGTTCTCCTAGATCTCTTATATATTCATGTGGTTTTACCATCAGTTTACAAATTTTCACACACAAAAAAAAGCAGCTGAGATTTTGATGGAATTACACTAATTCAATTTGGTAACTCCATTTGGGGAATAGATCATCTGAAAAACTAAGACTTTTAATCCATGAATGCAAGATGTTTTCCATTTATTAAGGTCTTCCTCAATTTCTTTCAATACTGCTTTGTATTTTTCAGTGTACAAGTCTTGCATTTTTATTGTTAAATTTTTACATATGCATTTTATTTTTTGGTGCTGTTGTACGTGAAATTATTTTCTTAATTTTATTAGTATTTTTGAATTTTTTCCTTGCCAGTGCATAGAAAAAAAATCTTAAAAGGTTGCCACTTTAAAGGCCTTGTCTTCAAGTACAGTTGAACTATACGATACTGAGAATTAGTACTTCAACATTCACTTTTGAAGAGACACAACACAAATCATACCAATACCATTAGGCACACCCACTCTCAGACTCACCATAGATATATATTGAAAAAAAACTACAATACACTTTTGTGCACTTTGACTAGAATTTGGGGGCTCAGTTGCTGCAGAATTAATCTTGGGAATTCTGAATGCAATATTTCACTCAATAACAACATTTTATACATACATCAATCTGCACAAAAGAAAAACAGTGAGCCAAAATCACATTGTCCCCATTGCAATAAACTTAAATTTGTGTGTGTGGGGAGTAATGAGTGCTGAACAGAAAAAAAAAAAAAAAAAAACAACTCAGTATAAGTGGATAATGAGCCAAATATTTTCAAAAATTAATCTGTAATTGTCAACTCTTTTAGAAATTAATATAATCTATAAAATTAAATAATGTATATAATAGCATAATAAACAATCCACATAAAAGTCATTGAAAACAAACGGAAAAACATTTTAAAGACCTATTTATGTAGTTTCCTTTTGTTATACTAAAAATATATTTTATTTTTTAGAGTTTTAGTCATTGTGAAGCTGGGGGCCATATAACTTAATCAATTTTCTAAGGTCACATAGCTAACTAGATAGGGGGGAATAGTTAGGCCTATAAAAAGATTTTGTTTGGAGGCTTTGCATATTTTTTATAGTTCAGCATTACATCTTTGCTTGATTGAATTAAATTTTAATTTTAAAACAATAGGATTTCTTTGATTCGTGCCTTAAAATCCTAGAGGGTACATGAATTATTCTATCCATGGGGAATAGCCTTTACCTCATTCCTTGCTCAATTAAGCGTATAACTGAGTCTTATTTTTTATCCATTAAATATTCATTTTCTGGTGTGAGATGAAACTTAATGTGTCTAATCTATATATATCATCTAATAAATGGATATTAACTTTTTAAAGTATAATTCAAAAAGACCTCAGTTTATGAAATTCACTTTTTAAATCCTGAAAAGTTAAGCCATTGATGGAATTCAGCATTTTATAATTATAATGAACTTGACTCCTTTGAAAATATGTAAATCAAAGGAGATATTGGCCTTTTTCTGTTTGCATCTATGGAATTGACTATTTTTTGCTTCTACCGAAAGATATAATTACGGAGTTAACTATAAGCCTAGTAATGTACATGGATCCTCTTTATGAGATTAGAAGTTACCTTTCTGTAGTATTCAATTTCATGTTTTCCAAAGATTTTGTACTTATGTGTGAACATCTTTTATATGATAAATACAAGCTGTTAGGACAAAAGCCTGGTAGAATATTTGATTCAAAAAGATCAGTACAGTAAAAAAACTAAATAGTGAAGTGTTCCATCAAAGAGATAAAATGTCAATGAAAAGGCAAGTTTTCTGCATATTAGACCTTGCCTTAGGAATTCTATACAGTATGATAGTATTACTGCAGAGTTTTGGAAACAAATATCATAACAAATTAATACAGAAATTTAAAATTGCTAGCCTTGAGATGGTCTCCATAAACACATACCCTGCAAAAAGAAGCAAATATTATTCAATAACAAATTATTTCCTGAGATTGAAATATTAAATCTAAATCTGAAGAGATGGAATAAAAGAATTTAATAAAGACTTTAATGTTTGATACCAAAATAATTTATAAATCAAAGTATAATGCTTTCTTTTAAACTTGATAGATTATATTTTACTGTACTAGAAGGTGTAGGTTTATTATTCTCCCCAAATATTCTTCATGATTAAAGAAACTAAGCTGTGGCCATCATCATGTTATCTTATCTTCTACTTCCAAATTCTTCCAGAAAGTTTGCAAAGAAATTTATTGGCCTTGGGTTGTCTCTTCCAGTATTCCTGAAACCTTCGTATAAAGAAGAATCAGCTGCCTTTGAGGTCTGTGAAAGAAAAGTTAGCCTAGAGGTCGTAGAGTTACATTTGAAGTCTGATTGATGAGTTCTAGCATCCTTTTTCTACCATTTTCTTGTGCATTAAAAAAAAAATTACATTTTAACATAAAAAATATCTTTCCAGAAATTGATACTACCAGGGATGCAAAAAAAGATATAAACATTTTGAGAGATGTTATCTATGTATTACTTTTAAAAATTGAATTGAAATATGGTAGCAATGTGTCATATGACATTTGCTGAAAGGATGGCATTAATCAAATGAATGTTAGTGTCACTAAGTGACAGGCAGGAAAGTCAAAGAAAGTTACAGAAGCAAGGTTGTCAGTTGAGAAACGCAAAACCATTTTGAAGTGAAATTTGAAATTCGAGAATGTTGTTTGAGTTTTCCCCACATTTTCTTGACTTAACACCCCTTGACATCTACGTATGGGAAACCTTAAAAGATGTGGTGCACTGTAGACACTAGGTACACTGGTGGTACTTCAGGAAGAAATTGGAATGACATGCGCAGCAATACAAGTGGACACTTAGGTCAACATTGCTCAATCAGTAATTCACCACAATCACGAGTCTAGACACTGATGATAACCACTTTGAGCACCTCTTGTAACTGCAGAAGTCAAATGTGACTTGTATTCATCTTTTGTTATCAGTATATATTGTGCATTCCATTTTTAATATAGTTTTTTCCTTTGTTAAAATACGTATACAATTTTTGGCACTGTCTGTATTATATTTTGTTAAATATCATCACATATTATTAACTCAGATAGATCAAACCATCTAAAATCCAACTTATTTTGATAGATAGGTATAATATACATACATTTCATTATTTTGTTTGGTGTGGACATTTTACTCATCCCCCAAAATACATAGACTACCAAGAGGTTCTTGAGATTTATACTGTCAGGCAGTCAAATAAGTCAGAGTTCTGCTAAGTGGTGCTAATAACATTGTTTAACCTCTTTAACACTCAGTTCCTACATATGTAAAATTAAAATGATAATCTTATTACTGAAAATACACACTAACAATATATGTTTCATAAAAATGATGTCTTAAGTTGTATATCTTTTGTATTTTCCTAAATTAAACTTAGTCTGTGGAACCACCTATGCCTTATCTCCAAAATGACCATATTTAACTCATGTGCTTCCTTGGATCTATTAAAACCTACCACATTCTTTTATTCATTTTTGTAGCCCATCTTTTATTTCTTGGGAGTCCTTATCCCACAAACAAGCTGAGAAAGTTATTTTAACTCAATCTAAAATATCTCATTTCTTCTAGTTTAAAACAATCTTATTTTGGTTTCAATATTTAGCCTTTTAAATATTTTAAATATTAAATTATATTTAATAATATTCTACATGTTGAAACTTCTATCTCTTATTATAAATAGTTTAAATAAGCTCTTATAGATGATTCAGTGCATTTCAAAAAAAACTCATCTCTGAGTTTTGTTCTCTTCCTTTCATTCCCTTCATGGAATCTGTGCATATACAGGTACTTGATATATTTTACAGCTGTGCAGAGAAGGGGTTTTTCCATAAATGTAGTATTTTCTGGCTCTGTTGCCCATTGATTAATCAAGGGCTGTCTCTCAAAGGTGATAGCTGAGGTAACACTGCAAAGTGACATGCTGGGACCCACTGCTGGAGTTCTTGGTCAAAGCAATTGCTGCTGTACTTACTAAGCCACTGAAGGGGTTCAGAATGTCACCCCCTAACATGTTCACTTTGTCGTATTAATTACTTTGAAATAAAAGCATTTAAGAAACAGTAGGCATAAGGACACTCTTACCCTTTGTCTTCCTGAAAGCAGCAGAATAAATTCTCTGTTAAAGGTGTGCCCTTCGCATTCCAGAAGGGTAAGTGACAACATTATCACCAGAGCCAGGGAATTTGGGGCCAAGAAATCCTCACTAACAAACGTTGTAAAACTAACCTTTATCTTCCTGTTTATATTTTCATCATCTACTAACCCTCCCACAGCCCCATTGTGTTGACAATTCTTTACAAATTTATTGTTTCTTTGCCTAACAGGTATAAAAGCTGTCTGCTCTGGTCATGTCTTTGGATCTTACTTCTCTTGCCAAGGGTCTTATGTGCATGTAAATATTCAATACATTTGTATGTTTTTCTCCTGTTAATTTATCTTATATCAATTTAATTCTTAATACCATCCCAAGCCCCAAAGTGAGTACAGGAGTATTTTTGTTCTCCTGCACCCCAGGGAAAAGGTGGGGGGGGGGGGGCATGACCATTGACACATGCAAGCTTTTCTCCTTCCTTTCAAATCTCTGACCGAGGAAGGGTATTCTTATACATTCCAGTACTCTTCTGGTTTTACGTCTTTTCAGTATTAACTCTAACACCTAATATGGTTGAGTTTTTGTGGTATTGACTTAAATTAAGTATTCTTTCTCTTACTGTAGTATGTTGGCATAAAAGTTAAACTCTTATCTCTCTAAAAGTAGTCAAATAAGTCAACTCAATAGTAATTTTGTTGTTCTATAGGAAACTTCCATCTCCTTCCTGGGATGATATGTCAGCCTTGGAGCATGAAGGCTCTGAGAGAATATAATTGTAAAATGAAGAGAGCAATGTTTAGAGTCACGATGTTATTTTTAAGATACTGAACAACTTTACCCATGTGAAAAATGATCTTGAATAATTCACTTATCTAGATTTTTGTAAATATAATTCAATGGAGAAGAAATAATATTTGAAATTATTCTTATACCAAATAAGTATATACTTGTACATTTTTTAGATGAGTGTGATTTATATACTACCAGAGTTTAATGAAAATAAAATAGTGGAAGGTATGTGACCTGCTTTCTGGGTTTGTCTCTGCTTTGCAATTATTTTAAAGCCAAATCTCTGCTAACTCTAATAGTTTGTGATTCCATAAAATACTTAAAAAATTTTTTTTCATATGGACTTAACTGAATAAAGTTGCTTACTTTTCTTTCATTCATCCATGTCTTTTCTCCCTAATTTCAGTCTTGAATCAGGTATGTTGCATGTAACATGTTAACTGCACGTGATCACAAACCAGCAGCTTCAGCTGACTTAAGAGCACTTTATGTTTTATGATAAAGCCATGCAAATGCTGAAACATATCACTCTACCTCCAAAAATCAACCTGAAATTGCTATCTGTCAGCAGAAAACTTAAAAGGTCAGATTGAAAAGGAATTAAATGGTGAATTCTGACTGACTATGATGCAAGGAGCAGAATAATTTATGCAGTTTGTATGTTGCATTGTGGGTCAGCAATTTTGTTCATTTTGTGTTCCATTTATGTTCCATTTTTTTTATAAAATAATTGAAACACAGGGAAGAAAGCAGATGGTAAAAATGCAAAACAATATGCTGCCTGACATTGATCATTAGCTAGAAAGACAGCACAATATCCTAGCATATTGTTCTAAGTGATTAAATCGGTACTTCATCGATCAGCACACCAATAGATTCAATTTTATTAGTACGTGGCACATAAGAAGGCAAATATCACTGGCACCATTTTATTATAGAAAAGCATTATGATGGTTGCATGGAACATCTCTGCTAAAAGCAGTCAGAACTTGAACAAATCACTAGAACTTGAGCTTCAGTTTTGTTTTGTTGTTTTTTTTCTCAGCACTTCTATCCCTGAGTTATTACTCTGTTCTAGTCACTGTCATGTTTCACATGAATTATTTTCATAAGAACCTTGAAATACAGTTACATAATATTTCTTCATTTTTTGGAACTGGAAAACTGAGGCCAGAGAAAGTATATAAATTGGCCAAGGATATTTAGTAAATAGAAAATGTGGGTACAAATTCAAGCAGTCTGGTTTTCAAGTTTATGTCTTCACTATCAACAGCTTAGCCTCAAAGACTCTGCTTGTTTCAATATTCAATTGGATCATGGATATCAATATTTAGACAATACTCATATGTTATATATCTTAATATAATACCAAAACTGCTCAGGTAAATAGATGAGAAAGATATTGTTCATCATAGGAGGCAGGCAAAGTATAGGCCTGGGGTCAAATTTGCCCCAACACCTGTAATTGTAAATAAGGCTTAGTGGGACACAGTCATGCCCACTTGTTTCTGTATTATCTATGGCTGCTTCTGTACTACCATTGAAAAATGGGGCAGTTGAAACAGAGGATTTATGGATGGAAAACACTAAAATATTTACAATCTGGCCCTTTGGAGAAATGTGATGACCTTTGGTATCCTATAGACCATATTTCTCTCTCTTGAGTCACTTGAAGATAGCTAAACACTTCACGCTTTAGAATGAACAACCTGTCTCATTCTTGCTTTCAAATGCAGTGAAAGATTTCTAGCACCAGGTGAGGCAGGGAGTCATCAGAGAAGTATCCTGCAGTTGATGCACATAAATCAGTGATGCTATGAATGTTCAGGGCTAGAGGGAAACAGAACTGAGAATTGGTGAAGGTGAGTTCATTCCTAAATTGCAACAATTATTAAGGCATGCCTAATTGGTGACAAGGTTTGCAGTGGGCATTTGGTAGAGTGGTGAGGGAGAAAAATATATCTCTTGCATTCTTGTGGCTTATGAGAGATCACTGCTGTTTCATGTAATACCTAAGACTGACCATATAAAATCATTTCCACCTTTGGTATCCACCTGGTAGAAGCAGTGCTGAATCCTTTCTTCTTTTCTCCACTGCCCATACTCCTTCATTAGGATTATTTCCTTTATAGCTACACTGGATTCTTCTGTGTCCCCCAGTTGCTCACCCTGATCACTGTCCATCCTTTTTCCTCTTGCCTACTCCCCATTCTATTGCCCCACCATAACTGAGCCCAAGATTTCACGGAGAGTTCACACAGAGCTGGAGGGAAGAGTACAACATGCCAGTCAACCCCACTGAGACACAATCACGAGGTTAGTGGCTAAGGGAGTGCGGTGGATGTTATTTATTTGAGCTGAAGCAAAAGATTTGATGAAGTGTCTCATGCAGTTTCACATATAAAATTGGTTCAAATTGTTTGGGAAAAGAACATTGTCATTCTGAGAACTGGCAAGGGTCTATGAGGCAAAAACGAAGTGCTTCAGCCTAAGATGTGTGGAGTTTACAAATACCTGGTTTGTGTAAATTAATGGAGAATGGGATTCAAAAAACAAAAACTTTTTAGCAGTGATGTAGGAAAGAGAATGGAAATAATATTTATCATATGCTAAGATTATTAAGGAATATGATATATCTCCACATATTTTCTTTATCTCTGACCCTTCCCTATTAAAGAAACATAATTATTTTTATGCAGACCAATACCAAAGGCATTGAACTCATGAGGAATGTAGATAAGGTTAGACCAAATCCAAAATGTAAATGTAGCTGTTTCTCTCTTTTCTTTCACATTACCATATTAGGTATTTTCTTTTGCTAGATGTTCAGAATTCTGATTGTAATATCTCACTGCTACAGGTGTCTAAAACTGCTTTCTCCCTCCAAATTGCCCCATAGCATGACTCCATACTCATCATCTCCTTTTGTAGTGTTTACAGACTTGATCGCCCAACCAAATTCATTCCCACCATCTCCCTCTAAACAACTGCCCACACCTGGCCACTCAACTATAGCCCACTATAAACTCAGGACTATTTCCCAAGCTCTGTCTTTACTGTCTGTGCTGGTAAGAAATAGCACAGAACTCTACCTGGACCAAGGTAAAAGATTTGCCTAGAACCATCATTCTCAAATGCTAGTGCGTGTCTGAATTACATGGAGAGTTTGTTCAAACACTCTGACTCCACCCCAGAGTTCCTGATTCAGGATTTCTAGAGTGGAGACTTAGAATTTGCATCACTACCAGGTTTCCAGCTGATTTCTGGTCTGGAGACGACATTTGGAAAACAGCTGCTCTATAACTCCAGGCTCTGTTTTCCAAGTTCTACTTCACTGGCAGAATCTGGGTATTTATCCAAAGAAATACAAAATACTAATTTGAAAAGATATATGCATCCCAGTATTTATTGCAGTATTATCAACAATAGCCAAGATATGGAAACAACCAAGTGCCTGTTAATACATGATTGGATAAAGAAGAGGTGGTATATATACACAATGGAATATTAGGCCATAAAGGATAAAATCTTAACATTTGTGACAACATGAATGGACTTAGTGAGTGTTATGCTAAGTGAAATAAGTCAGACAGAGGAAGACAAATAACATATGTTTCACTTCTATGTAGAATACAAATGGAAAAACAGGCAAACAAAGCAGAAACAAAGGAAATAGAGTAAACTGATGATTGGCAGATGGGAAGAGGCATGAGGATATGAGTACTAAAGGGGAAGGGATTAAGAAGTACAAATTGATAGTTACAAAATAGTCACAGGGATATAAAGCACAGCATAAATATATAGTCAATAATATTGCAACAACTATGGTGTAGGGGGATATGAGACTAATCAGGCAGATCACTGTACGAATTATACAAATGTCTAACTACTATATTGTACACCTGAAACTAATATAAAATAATATTGAATGTAAACTGTAACTGAAAAATTAAAATAAAATAAAATAACTTCTGAATTCTAAAAATACCAGCCTCTTGCTTTCAATTTTCAGGCAGAATTCATAACAAACTGCTTCCCATGTATGGTATCTAGTAATAAATCTCAGGTTCTCGTTCCAGCCTCTCCTCCTGCTAAAACCCTTGGACTGCAACTACTATGTGCTTTGTGTTAGTTACACCAAACTACCTCTTTTTAAATCTTTATTGCTAAATTTATTGGGGGTGACATTGGTTAGCAAAAATTACATAGGTTCCAGTCAATAGTTTAGTGGTGACCTTAGGGGATAGAGGAGAGGAGGGAGGGAGAGCCAAGCACACAGTGATGGAGAGAGAACTGACTCTGGGTTTTGAACCGAGCTACTTTTGAATCGCCAGGGATCCCTCGCCATTTCTTCCTGTGGTCTCTGCACAGGCTGATTCCTTTTGTCTGCCTGACAAAGCAGCTCGTGAGCATTGGTTTACATAGACAATGTCACCTTTCCTGTAAAGCATTCTCTCTTTCCCTGAAAGTATTAAGCACTTCATTCTCTACAGGTCTTGCATTTACATTTGATAGGGCACTTGTACCATTGTGCTGTAATTGCTTTCTTGCTTGTCTTTCTCTGGGAAGATAACAGACGTTCCTTGAGAGTGCTGACAGCGATGGCTTAATTGTCAGTATACGGTTCCACAGCATCCTACATAGAACCTGACACATTTTAGGTACTCAATATATTTTTATATAATAAATGACACCTCACCCTATGTCTGCTCTGTGAGCCAGATATTTCTGTGTCTTCTTAATGCTTCCTTCACAAAACTTATACTAACTGGTGCATAATACTTGTATTAACCTTAGTTATTAGAGGCAGAGATTTTTTTCTTGTCCTTCAGAATCTTGTTAGAAGACATATCTTATCCTCATTCTGTGTAAAGTCAAATTTAAAATAACTATGTGGTATGCTTTATAATAAGAAGAAAAACAAATTTAACATCTGATATATATGATATTGCCTACTTTTTATGTGTTTGGAGATATTGCTTACAATTAATTTCTCATGAATCTTCAAAACAATTTGCCAAATGAGTGCTATTATTAGTTCTATATTACAGAAGGAGGAAAAGAGATATTGAATATGTTTTTCAATTTCATTCAGATTATAAATGATAGTTATTGATTTTAGCTGTGGCAGTCTAATTTTGGTATCATGGATCTAAGTACTCTGCAAATATGTTTACAAACACAACCTTGCAAATTAATATTATTTTAATATTTGTAAGATTCTTAGAGTAATTCTTGAATTTAAAGCAGATTTTCCTTAAGAAATAATTTGTCCTATGCTTCGTATGAAAGAGATAAGTTATTTAGAATGTACACTGTGGCGGTCTCAAGAAATTTGAGTGGTGGCCCAGTGTGATACATTTGTGAGGCAGGGTTATGTTGACAATTTCTGGTTCTTGAGAATAATTTTTAGTTTAACTGAAGTAACAAGAGAAGACAACTCCTTTACTATCAGAACCCAAAAATAAACACAGGAAGTTCTGTTAGACCTAAAATAGATTTTTTTATTTAGAAGATCCTGGAAGTCATAAACTAGGCTGAATGTGTGTAATGGGACATGGACTAGTGTGAGAAGGTGCTCACAGGGGCTCACAGAGTTATTCAACAATTTATCCACAGCAAAATTAGGTGTGTACTTCACTTTATGTCCTTGTGATCATTTTACTACATTATTGTACGAAGGGCTGTCCAGAAAGTATCCAGACATGTAATATAAAAACTAGAGGGATTTATGGCTGAATTTTTTCCAGAAAGCCCTTGTACATTCATTATTTGTATTCTTGTCTTACACCAATTAATGAAGATCATGATTCTATCTCATGCACCAGTATTTCAAAGAAGTGACAACCTTAGCCTCTTTATGTAATCAAAATTGTATTTTTTAAAAGCTTTCATCTTTGTTCAGTTTATCTCATCCCTGGAAATATTTGTAACTATCATGTAGAACTATGGTACTTACCACAGATACATGTGTAAAACAAGATTCAGTATTCTTCTTTTTTTTTTTACAGAAGAACTTACGTTTATTGCAAACAAGAAAACAAAAGAGAGAGGGAAAGAGAGAAAATGGTCTGAAGCACAAGACATAAAGTTTAAGAATTTAGAAGTATTTTTCATTCTTTCCTAATGACAGCATAATTAATAAGAGCAAATGGCTGTCTCACTGTGGCCAGAGGGTATTTTTGCAGACCTTACAGGCAAATTTTGTGAAATCTGCAGTGTGAAGGAAGAAGCCTTGGCAGGCTTTACTGCAGACTTTGAGCTCCCAATGCTTAGGACCAGCATCTCCTGCATGGTCTGGAGAGACATGTGGCTTCCAACACTGGAGTCCTCTGTAGTTGAGCTAGTAGATACTTTCTCTCCTGATTGGGTGGGCATTTTTAGACCTCCATATTTTTTCCAATACAGTCAACATAACTAAACTGCATATTAAGTGGACTGCAAGAGTACTACTGGTGAGACTAATGCAGCAGCTCTCACAGGCTTGCCCTACGAGGAGGTTGTGGCTTCAATGTGGTTCCCATGACACCGTTTACAGTACCAGGTTTGCCATTTCTGGTGGCTCTTTGGTTGGGATTTGGTTTATACACTTGTTTCAGTTTACTCTCAGCTTCAGCAGCTTGGACACTTCAGCTGCACGTGTCTAAGTAGTTTTCCACATGTTAATAATAATCAATGAAGCTCATCAGTGATTTTGAAAAAGAAAATCTTGATAATCATTCAAATCATTGATGTCAGCCGTATATTTCCAATGTCTCTTCAGATAAAGTCGCTTCAGAGGCTGACCATTTTTCATTTCATCTCTGCATAAAACAGGTTCTCCCAGTGGCACTAGGACACTAATTGCTCACATCACAGTCATGCTGATGCAATGTATCCATACCATGAAACAGCGTGATGTCTCCCAAAAGCTGCAGCTGCTCTCCCATGCAAATCAGACCGCCTTACAGAACTGCTGCAGTCAATAGTTCAAGCGAATGTCCCAATAACACAAGCTACAGCTAAAAATGGGTTAATCTGTCCATTTGTAAGTAGGCTATTCGGGTCCCAAACTTTAACTGTAAATTTTGACTATTCCCTTTCAACTGATTCTCTTTCTCAGAGCATTTCTGGAATGTCTGCTTGATATCTAGGTCCAGTCTGATTTCACCTTTGTCAGCTGATAGTGTGTTTTTACTGAGAGGTCATAGACCAATGAATATAAAAAGGTATTCTCTTTATCAGGATACCCTGTATCATTCAGAAGGGTGACACTGCATTTCCCCCTGATCTATGTTGCAGACAGAGATCCATATTGGTGTGACTGATAGTTCCCTATCAGTCAAGTCAGCCTCAGTTATTTCTTCTTCAAACTCCTTGGCCTGCTTGTCTGCAAGCACTGTAAGCATGTTGAAAATATCTCTTCATCTACAAAAGCAAACTACTGTTGCTTCCATGTTTCCAATTGCAGTCTTGTGGAGTTCTTCCATCCTCTTGATTAGGTACAGGTTGCTGGAAGAAATCTCAGAGTAGACACAATCTCTACCTCCGTATGTGTTGGCCGCTATGTCCCGACTCAGTCTTATTCATAAAGAGCCTATAATTCACCTAAGTCACAGCGCTTCTCAACCTATGGGTCACGACCCCTTTGGGGGTCGAACGACCCTTTCACAGGGGTCACCTAAGATCATCGGAAAACACATATCAGATATTTACATGATGATTCATAACAGTAGCAAAATGACAGTTATGAAGTAGCAACGAAAATAATTTTATGGGGGTCACCACGACATGAGGAGCTGTAGTAAAGGGTCGCGGCATTAGGAAGGTTGAGAACTACTGATGTAAGAGGCTATTAGAGGATTTGATGTCCTTGAGCAAAGTATCAAACCCAGTCAGCTGCCAGAGCCCACAGTCCAAATCACTACACTGCCTTTAGTAAGTGGGAACGCTCCTTTAGAAAGACATTGATACGGTTACAGATGTCTTAGGAAGATTAAATCAGGTGGCGGTGTTGAGGAAAATCTACACAAGAAAGTGTCTGAACAAAGAGGAGGTATAGAGCAGTACTCAGAAGCTCAAGCTTTTCTTAATTCAAATTCAAATCTACTTTCTTGCCATGTGATTTTGAGTAATTTGTTTAATCTAAGCCTCATATTTATTTCTGGTAAACTGGGGAAGATATCAATATCACTTTAATAATTCATTGAGATAAGGCATGTGAATTAATTAACAAGGTATCGGACACTTAACAAGTATTCAATAGTTGTTCATTATTAACATGATTGAATTATTATTATTACTATCATTTAGTATAGGGACAAAGGGAGATACATATTTGAGGAATATTATAGAACAACAAAAAATACAACTTGCTAGCACATGGAAAGAGAAGCAAGAAGGAGTTGTCAAGGTGACTCCAAATTATTAATTCAGGCCAAAGGGAGGGAGAACCATGAGTAGACATGAAAGCAACATGATTTCTGCTCCTTAAGCCAAACTTGTCCAGCCCAAGACCACCAGGTCTCATGGGGACTAGGACGGCTTTGAATGCAGTCCAACACAAATTTGTAAACTTTCTTAAAACATGAGACTATTTTATGATTTTTTTTTAGCTCATCAGCTATTGTTAGTGTTAGTATATTTTATGTGTGACCCAAGACAATTCTTTTTTTAATATGGCCCAGGGAAGCCAAAAGATTTCACAGCCCTGCTTTAAGCTATCTCTTAGCAACAGAACTAAAGATAACAAATGAAAAGAAGACTATTTTGATTCAGGTATTCATCATCCCCTTTTCAGGTTCCCCTATACCAATAGGGAATGTTAGACTCAGATAATTTAGAAACAGAGGCTGACACCAGAACATCAAAATTATATGTTTGTAAATGACTAAGTTTTAGAGTCACAGTCATGGCCACAAAGGAAGCCAACAAAAGCCATTTTATTTTTTATTTTTTCTGCAAAATATGTTATATCCATAATGGATCAGTTTTGTCCTTTTTTATTGTCCATTTCTACATATTATTTTACCAGACTCGACAAGTTCAATCTCACAATGTTCCTCCCAAATGAGTTATATTGATTAATATATCCTGAAAGATTATGATAGACTGTTTAGCATGATTTATGTTGAGTAAATGGTAATTTAGACAGTGTTTGAGAAAAATAAGAAAGTATAACCATGGCAACATTCTTTATAGTCTTGAGAATAAAAAAAGATGAGATCTAGGTTTCAATATTTTTGCTACTAAATAAAAATCTAACGATTCTCAGTAGTTTGAATGTGCCTGGGCCAACGGAAGGGAAGCAATGTTTGCCAGCAGAAATTATCTCCTTTGAAGTTCATGAACTTGGTGAACACATAGGAAGGCTTACTGACAAAGCTTAAGTTTTCTTCCAGATGAAATTATATGAAGTTGATTACACATGCTACAAATTAACAGATCAATTCAAGGACAATTACTCCCATTACATGGAGCAATGTTATGCTTTCTAATAATAGATATGTAAAGAAAATGGGTTTGTAAGGATTGTAAAAAAATGTCTTTGTGAAGTAGCACAAAGAGAGCATTAATTCATTTTTTGGCCTAGCTCCATCTTGCTCCTGTCTGATGAGTACACAGGCACCTGCAGACTAATAATATTCCACTCCAGGAAACAGGGATGAAAATTATCTCACACTGGGACAGTATCTGATTAGAAAATCCTACTGGCCAGCTGTATCAAAATGTCTCCTGGAGGTCTCTCCTGAGGATCCCATGATAAGCCTAAATCTTACTGCCTATGTCTCTTAGAATCTAGTTCCTTTCTTCTATTTTCTCCCATTTCATAACCCAGTACTTTGGAGAAGCTCTCCTTTAAACCCAAGTTCTTTTCTATGTATTGCATTCAATGTTTAACAGAATTGTGCTGTGTTTTCTGAGGATTTCCCTGAATTGGATGTTGATTCTCCTATCAACTTTAACTTTCTAAAATGTACATTTTAAGTATTTAAAAGCTACTTTACTTAACCTATATTCTTCAAGTTCACATTAGTTCCCCCACTCCTGCTCAATTTGGTCCCTTATTGCTTTTAAGATGATCTTCTGAATTCCATTAAGCACAAATATATTGTCAATATTTAACACTGGAAAATAGAATTAGATAAAGAAGATTCAAAATTACTTTACATAAATGAAAAGTTTTCTACACCACTGCCCTGATACTAGATTTCCTGGAAACAAAATCACATTAAGTGGCAAGTCACCACACAGCCAAAGGAAACAAATGATTGTATGTACAGCTCTCCAGAAACAATATTTAAGAATAAATAACAGATCTCAAATTCGACCATAGTGAGGCTTCACCATGAGTCAAGCCCTTCTATTTAAGGGATCTGTATTGATGTGTTGTATATACTGATTGCTAAAGAACCCATTAAATTTAGAAGATAAACAGGCAACTCTAGTCCAGATAGTATTTTTGGTTTCTTGGTAGCTATATGTCCAAGAGGAAGAATAGATTTTCTCTATAAGAATGGGCTGTGAATGTGTCTGAGTGTGTGTGTGTGTGTGTGTGTGTGTGTGTGTGTGTGCATGCCTTTAGGAAAGTCGTGTGCAGGCATACCCTTACAAAGTTGGGTATAATTTTACTATGGATCAATTCATTAAAAATTAAAACTATATTTCCATTATTAATAGTCTCTAAGTTTTACTTCTGGGCATTCTCTAATGATTCTAATCATCATGGACAATGCCAGAAAGTTCAACATTACATTACCTCAATTTCATGTGAAATTTCCATCTTGGTTAAAATACAAATATATTTTTAAAACTTTGTTTGTGTATTTAATTACCTATTAAATGCACAATTATATGAGTATGAAATTTTCTGAGTGAGAAAAGTGAAAGTAGAGTCTAGAGAACTTGAACTCACAATTTTTGGAAGAAAGGAAGAGGTGCAGAAAATAGAGATCATGACATAAGAATTTTTAAGTAAGACCAACTTCTTCCTACCTCTTGACCTCTCCAATGTAAAAACTGTTCATTGGAAAATAAAATTACTAAATATTAGCTTTACTTATTTTCTAGTCACAATTTTTTTTCTTTTTTTCAGGGTCAGCCAGACTTCTATAACAGACTCCCTATCTTTTGAGTCTGTCTGTTTAATTGTTGAACTACTTCTGCTTTAAAATATTATTTCTCAAATCAATAAGACAAGGAACAACAAGTGTTGGAGAGGGTGTGGAAAAATAAAAAAAAAAAAATACACTGCTGGTGGGAATGCACAGCAACCTTCATGGAGGATAGTATGGAGATTCCTCAAAAAATTAAGAATAGAGTTACCATATGACCTAGCAATCCCACTTCTGGGTATCTACCCCCAAAATTTGAAAACCTTAGTTCACAAAGGTAGATGTACTTCAATGTTCATCACAGCACTATTCACAGTGACCAAATCATGGAAACAGCCAAAGTGTCCTTTTAATAGATGACTGGCTACAGAAGCTGTGGTACATATACACAATGGACTATTACCCATAAGAAAAGACAAAATAGGGCCATTTATGACAACATGGATGGACCTTGACACCATCATGCAAAGTGAAACAAGCCAGACAGAAAAAACCAAAAGTCATGTAATTTCACTCATTTGTGGATCACAAAGCTAAAAGCAACAAAGAAACAAAAACTCATAGACACAATCAACAGTTTAGCAGCTAGTGGTCATCTGAGGGTATGAGGGAGGAGGGTGGGAGAGGAGGGAGGAGGAGTCAAATACATGGTGATGGAAGGGGAACTGACTCTGGGTGATGAACACAGAACACAACACATAAATGATGTACTATAGAATTGTGCACCTGGAACCTATGTAATATTTACTAATCAATATCACCCAATAAACCTAACAATAAAAATAAAAATAATACCCATTCATAAAACTTGATATTCAAAAACAGAAAATATTGTCTCAAATGAAGCTAAAACTGGACTTTCTGCTTCTCGTACTTTCCTCTGAGGCAATTCAAAATGGGTCAAATCCTTTTTCAAATAATTTATGGAACTTCCATATTTTCCTGTAAGTCTTACCATCTAGATATTTATTATTAATATTTTCTTGGGTTTAATATGACACTAAAATTCATATTGATAGAATTGTTTACCAATATTGTTGAAATTAATCTACTATTTTGGCATCATGTGCATTTGACCCTAATGATTCTTGAGATGAATATGTTTTCCTCTTAAGAACTCCTGCCTAGAAGGAAATATCACAGGCTGAAAAGACTGGTAAAATTTTGGTACAGCCTTATATGTCATGGAATCATCAAGGGAAGTGTTAAATTCAGTTTTTCACAGATTTTGGAAATTGTTGAATTGGAAAAATAATATATGATTAGAAAATCCAAAGGGATAAATTTGGTTATTGGTCACAGGAAAAAAAATTTCAAGGATAAAACTTAAAACTCTTTAGTTTTTTTCCTGCCTTCTAAAAATAATTTACTTAACTACATTTTGAGAAAAAAATTTTTAGAAATACGATTACTTTGGCTTATATTATTTCATACATCTCATAATTTTACATATATTTTTATATTACATATTTAGTTTCAGTTCTGTATATTTTATAAATTATTTTATGAATTTTATATTACAGATTATCCATTGCATAGTTAATACAGTTAGAAACTCTTTCAATTACTAGACCAATAGAAAAATAATACAATAGATTAAACAATGGATGAACAAATAACAAATCAAGCGATCAACCATAAAAACAAACAAATCCAGTCTGTTCACCCTTTTAAAATAGTGTCTTAATTCTATGCCCTCAGTATTTAGAGTTGTTAAGTATTCCTGATCAGGAATTTCACAGATTTTTAAATTAAATTAAATTAAATTTAATTTAATTCATTTATTTTTACCAAACTAATTTTGAAAATATTGTCTACCATTTTCTTAGAAATGTTTAAGTACAGATTCATACAGGGGAAGTTCCCTGGTGGTATAGTGGCTTAAGGCTTTGGTGCTGTCAACACTGTGGCCTGGGTTCGATTCCCAGCCAGGGAACTATCCACATAAAAAAAAAAATTCATACAAAATTAATATTTCTTTTTAACAAATGACAAATAAATTACAGACTATTGATGGAATAAAAGAACAGATTTGCAATGTGTAAAACTAATAAGAAATTAATACCTAAAATTTACAATAAGCTCTTAAAATAAATAACAAAGAAAGACAAAATATCCAACAAAAGAGATGAAGAGTATGAATAGGAAATTCACAAAAGGGAAAATAAATAGCCCTGACAGCATTAGTCACCTTGATTAAAAAGTAATTTCAGGGAGTTCCCTGGTGGTGTAGTGGCTTAAGGCTTCGGCGCTGTCAGCGCTGCGGCCTGGGTTTGATTCCCAGCCAGGGAGCTACCCACATACCAGAAAAAAAAAAAAAAAATCTCAGAATAAACATGTGGAATCTAAAGAACAGAATGAACAAACAATCCAAATAGAAAAAAACAGAAACTCAATTAAAAAATGGGCAGATCATCATGCTACGTGAAATAAGCCAGACAGAAAAATACCAAGAACGATATGATTCCACTCCTATGTGGAACATAAAATTGAAAACAACAAAAAAATAAACTCATGAACACAGTCAAGAATTTAGTAACTTTCTGAGAGTAAGGTGGGAGGGAGGTGGGGGAGAAGGGACAGGGACACAAATAGATGGTGTGGAAAGAGAACTGGCTCTGGGTGATGCACACATAACGGCAACACATGGAGGATGTAATGTAGAATTGTACACCTGGAACCTATGTAATTTTTACTTATCAATGTCACCCCAATAAATTTAACAATAAAATAAAAATAATAATTCCAGCACTTTACTTACCAGTATTGATCTGTTGCAATAATGAATATAATATAATTTGTTTTCAAGCCTTAACTTCTGCAAATTTGCCAGTGACGTCATAAAAATTATCTTCATCACATTCATGTTAAGTAAACTAAATACTAATATTGTAAAAATAATAATAATTCTAAAAAAAGTAATCCAGAATAAAAGATATACATTTTGGGAAGGAAAACATAAAATTAACTTTACTTATAGATGACGTCATTGTCTGTATAAAAGAATTCACATAAAACTTCCCAAAATTAGCAGCTATAGAAAAGTTGCAGAATACAATATTATTATATAAAAATTAATTTCTTCCCTATATACCAACAATCAAAAAGTAAAATTTGAAATTAAAAACACAATACCATTTATATTAGCACTCCCCCCAAAATGAAATATTTAGGTATAAATATAACAAAAATATGTACAAGATCTATATGAGGGAAACTACAAAACTCTGATGAACAGAATCAAAAAAGAAATAAATACCTGAAGAGGTATTCCATGTTGATAAACAGATTCAATTTTGTCAAGAAGTCAGGTTTCCTCAACTTTATCTATGGATTTAATTAAATCACAATCAATATTCAAACAAGTGATTTGTGGATATTGGCATTGCTTCTAAACGCTGTGTGGAGAAGCAAAAGACCCGAGTAGCCACCACAGTATAGAAGGGCAAGAGCAAAGTTGGAGGACTGGTGCTACCCAACTTCAAGATTCCTATAAATCTACAGTAATTAAGACAGTGTGGTATTGGCAAATAAATGGACTAAGAGAGCAATGAAACAGAATAGAGATCCTATAAATACATCCTTATCGATGTAATCGACTGATCTTTGATAAAGGAGTATAGGCAATATAATGGAGAACAGATAAACTTTTGAACAAATGGTGATGGAACAACTAAACTTTCACATGCAAAGAAAAATGGATCAAGGTGTAGTTCTAATATTTTTTCCAAAAATTAACTCAAAATAAATTATACACCAAAGTGTAAAATTCAGCTTTAATCATAATTGCCAAAACTTGGAAGCAACAATCATATCCTTCAGTAGGTGATAATAAATGAAATCTTGTATGTTTAGATGATGGAATATTATACAGCACCAAAAAGAAATGGGAAGACATGGATGAACCTTAAATGTATATTGCCAAGTGAAAGAAGTCATTCTGAAAAAGTTACAGACTATATCATTTCAACCATATGATATTCCAGAAAAAGCAATACTGTGGAGGGAGTGAAAAAATCAGTGGTGAGGGAAGGGAGGAAAAGATAAATTGTCAGGGACAGAAGATGTTTAGGGAGGTAAAAAATATATATGGCATTATACATTTGTCCGAATTCATAGGTTTTACAAAACCAAAAATAACCTAAAATATAAACTATGGACTTCAGCTGATATGATGCATGGATGTAGTTTCATCTATGGTAAAAAAGAAAAAAAATGTACCACTCTGATAATGAATGTTGATAATGGGAGAGGCTATTCATGGGTGGTTAAGAGGGAGTACTTAGGAAATCTTTGTACATTCACTTCAACTTTGTTGTAAAGTAAAAACTGATCTGAAAAATTGTCTTTAAAAGAACAGTCCTGGACATGAGAAATATGAAATGTTCATCTTCATTTATCACTAGCTACATGTGAGTTGAAATGATCATGAGATACTACTATCTATCCACTAGAGACAAACAGACCACTTAATAAAACCAGTTGTTGGCACGAATTCGGAGCAAGAGGCATACTTGCATATTGCAGATTGTAGTAACATCTGGTGACACTTTGTGATATGAGAATGTTGTATACCCCATGACAAAGCAGTTCCAATCTTGGATCTATGTCCAGGAGAAACTTTCCTATATGTAATTCAAAAGAAAAGGAAAGTGGATGTAATATTACAAGGAATGGAGGCAATCTAAATGTGTGTCACCTGTGAAATAGAAAATGAATTCAGAATTATACGAAAAGAAATTTTGTGGAGCATTAAAAAGAAATGAGGCTGGCAGACACAGGACAGCATGGCTACATCTTCTTAAAAAGGTACTGAAGAACTAAAGTAAGAAGATAATATTTAGAGAACAATATTCTTCCATATAAACTAAGCAAACAAAAATAAACAACAAAACACCAAATAGCACTGGTTATATAAACTTGAAAAACAGGTTAAATAAAACATGAAATAACACTGGTTCTCCCTTCTGCCTACTGGGCATACACGCATCTCTCCCCTATATTCCTATCTGGTTTCCCTTTTCTAACTCAATGGAGGAAGAGGGCAAGTTATCTCTGGTGAAACAGCAAACCTGGATAGAAATTCTTAATAAAATAAGACAGTGAAGTTATATATTAAAAAAGTAATCAATGTTATCTGAAAGATAAGAGTTGATTGTGTGTTGGTTTGTTTTAACTATAGGCACTAAGCCCTGTGGAAGTTTTTCCCTCCCTGCAGAGTGGAGTCAGCAGTGCATACAGGTGGTTTCAGAGGGGAGATGGCTGGGAAAAGTTAGGAGATGAAGAGATTCCATACCATTCTCTAAAGTTAACTGCACATTGACTGCAAAGACATTCAGGAAAACAAGCCATATTTTTTACCTTTTATGGTTGGTTAATAACTGAATTGTTCTCTTTTCTATAATGCTGTATCCCAGCATTCCCTTGTGGAAGTTTTTAAAAAGTTGTAAAAGAATTAAAACTTAAAACATTTCGCTAACTTGTACTTATCTGTGGAATCATTTTGCGGGGATGAGTCAGGAAGAGGAAGTGACAGTAATAGGTGGAGCAGTTTATAAGGCTGTGGTCGGCAGAGATGAATGCAAATCACCCAACGTCAAGCCCAGAGTTCTTTCTAATATATTTCAGCTGTCTTTCTAAAAGTGATAATATATTCTGAAGCATTTTGTAAACTGTAAAATACTAAACAAATGGACAGAATTAAGTTTGTGGACACACTAGCTATCCAAAAATTATTCTTCAGCTTCAAATACTGCATTATGCATTCAGTTTGGTCATTTGGTGGGTGATATATCAAATTACAATTTATAGTTGAGTGTGTTATAAGAAAACACATGAGCAGTGGCCAACTGGATAAATGTTTGTAAAATATGTAGCCTGACTTAGTTATATTTAATGAAATTCTACCATGCTGATATGAGATATATCCCCCAACAGAAAACACTTAGGGACATAGATTGATAGATCAACTATCCCTGATCCCACTTGTTGAAGGCAACTTTTAACCTTCCAGGCCAAGAGCACGGTCTAGCCAAACTGTGAAAATAGCCATCAGACTATAACCTGTCACAAGTCCCCTTATGCTCAGGCTGAAAAGACTGAACCATTGAATTTATGTTTCATTATAGTATTCTGGTAGCCAAAGTATTTAGCATATTTATATCTCATTTCCTCCATATCATATTAGAACTTTACATTTAAATATAAGTGGTCTTAGGTTCCATGTCTCCTATTGTAAGCAAACTCAAAAACTTTTAATGGAGATACAAATTAAAGCTTCAATAAACAACAATTAAAGGAATGAATGTGATCCTGGTGAGAGAGGTTAGGGAGAAAGCAGAGATCTGACCTGTATTTATTACAAACACAATTTTTACAAAAGCACCAGATCCAAGAAGATGCTCGAAGAATAGTTGCAAAAGGAAGATGACAGAAGGAAGGAAGGGAGAGATATAAAAACAGACGCAGTTCTAAAATACAAGTATAGTCATCATACCACTTTACTTCTATTGTTTGAGTACATAATCTAAGCATCTCACGTATTTTATCCCATTTAATCCTTACATTAACAAATAGATAGTGATTATTTTTATGTTCTTCATACTGAAGATAAGGAAATTGTGAAGTAGCTCATCCATAATCATACATCCGGCAAAGGGCAGAGCAAGGAAGTTACCATATGCTCTTTGACCTCAAAGGCCTTTTAAAAAATTTGTTTTACATCCCCGTGACTATTACTATAGTTGGCAATTTGTACTACTTAATCCCTTTCACCTTTTTCACCTTTGCTCCCAAACCCCCTTCCCTTCTGGTGATCATCAATTTGTTCTCTGTATGTATGAGCTTGTTTCTGTTTTGTTTGTTTGTTTGTTTTGTTTTTTAGATTCCACATATAATTGAAATCATATGGCATTTGTCTTTCTTTGTCTGACTTATCTCACTTAGTATAATTCCCTCTAGGTCCATCCATGCTGTTGCAAATAGCAAGATTTCATTCTTTTGCACCGCATAGTGAATATTGTTAATAATATTATAATAACTATGTATGGTGTCAGGTGGGTACCAGACTTATCACTTTGTAAAGTATCTAAATGTCTTACCACTATGCTCTACACCTGAAATGAATATAATATTGAAGGTCTAATGTAATTGAAAATTAAAATTTAGGAAAAAAAATTCAATGAAGATAACTACAAGTCAGGGTAACTGGGGATGGATTCCTAAAAACAACGAACCAAACCATGAAGCCAAAGGTAGAAGTGTTTTAGGCGGGAAAGCAGCATGATTGATAGAAGCAGGGATGTGGCACTGGGTAGAGGGAGAAGGGTGTGACAATAAGAAAATAAAAAATAATGTATGCACTGTTCCGTAGTTCCACGTGGAAGTCATTTAGCTCAGAGATTTGATGTCAATGAATAAACTAAAATGTGATTTCTTTGATATTTTTTACATTGATTCATTTTTTTTAATGAATGACATTATTCAGAGAGAAAACAATCTAGCATGTCCACAAAGAAACAAAAAGACAAAAACAGAAAAAGCATGCTTTTTAGTAGATAACCATAAAATAAACTCAAAATGAAGCAAGTTTTTTAATTCTAGCAAGATATTGATGCTTGCCTGCTGTCTGCCTGCCTAAACTTCTGAGCCTAGTGTCTGCTTTTCCTATTACTTTAATGGAAAATAATAATAAAATTAGCAATGGCAAATTGAATTTGAGCATTTATCATGTGTGAGTCACTGTGTTATTTGAGTACTTTATTTGGGTACAATGCTCCATTTGGTCCTGGCAACAACTCCTTGAGGTAAGAGCATTTATTATCTTTTCTTTAAAAATAAGAAAAACATAACTTAGTGATTTATTTAACAAGTGGTTGAGAGATATTAAAGATAGAGTAAAAAAACAACAAAGTTTTTTACTCTATCAACAAAAAGAGTTGAAATAAGAAGAAGCAGCTCACTTTGCAGCAACGAGATCAATGTTTTGCCTAGGTATTTTCAAATGTCAGATACTCCAGGACTTCACCAAATCTTTCCTCTTACCACCTCTTCCATGCTTGGAGCATTAAGAGAAGGTATAACATCATTATCTTTTGTAAGGTGGGCAGCGACATCCAATTTGGTGTGCTGACACATTGCTGTGGATAGGTGGAGGAAGGAAGGCCAAGTGACACTGAGTTACTTTACATTTCATTGAACTAAGAGTCACATTTTGCAGGAGACAGAGGGCAATAAAGCATAAAGACATCTATAAAGTAGAAGAGAAACTCACAGAAGAGAACTTGACAAGAATTGTGTGGATTTTTTTTCTTTTATCTTTTGTCTTTTTTTTTTTTTTTGGTGGTTCCCTGGCTGGGAGTCAAACCCAGGCCGTGGCTTTAAGAGCGCCAAAGCCTAGCCAGTGCACCACCAGGGAACCCTTGGATTTTTTTTCTAGTATCAGAAATAAGTGTTGGGGAGACAAATGAATAATGAGGTAAATCTCAGGCTTTTAGGTGGGACTTAATCAGGACCTCCCACTTTTTTCATTTTGTTTTTTGTTTTTTGTTTTTTTTAGCTGATGGATTGGTGTCTACTAAAATTTCTGTTACATATGCTGATCTATCCAAAGGGTTAGTGTTTCTCTATGAATAACACTAGAACAGATTCATGGAAGATTGTTAAGTCACATAGGTCCTAAATTGCAAAGATATGAGGTCCACGTCAATATGATCATATCTGCATGAAACCACACCGTTAGACATACTATTGAGAAAAAGAAAAGCATTTAAAAGGCTTCACTGCTTTCCTTTCTTATAATAAGTGAATGTGCAATGCATCCCAAGCCACGATCCCCTGAATGGTGCTGCATTTCCCAGGGAAGAGAAGCAGCTTACATGGACCAGGTGTGAGGAGTGTTTTTTTTTCTAGGGAGGAAAAGACAGAAACATGCAAATTTACATTCTCCTAAAAAGAATTATCCTTAAATAATTTATATTTCTTCACCTGTAATACCAGATTTGCCTCAGAGAAGAACTTGGTGCTCCAGAAGGATGTTTATATTATTTGGTGTGCACCAAAACTTACTTTGCCTGCAAACTCTCCGTAACATCTAAATAGTTGTGCCATTAGATAATTAGTAAGTAATGAAGTGCTATGTCTGATGCAGAACGTGCTGAACACAACCAACAAATAACATCATACCACCAGGATGCAGAGAAATTGCTCTCTGGATATGGTGCAATCACAGGACAGTGGGGAGTGAGGGACATGGTTAGCATAGGTGTTGCTAATGGGAAAATTCACAAGCAAGTGTTACATTAAAAAACCCTGAAAGTCTATAAGTTTTGTACCACAATGAGATACCACCTCACACCTGTGAGAATGGCTGTTATCAACAAGACAAGGAATAACAGGTGCTGGAGAGGATGTGGAGAGAAAGGAACTCTGGTACACTGCTGGTGGGAGTGCAAACTGGTACAACCACTGTGGAAGGCAGTGTGGGGGTTCCTCAGAAAATTGGGAATGGAGCTACCATTTGACCCAGCAA